>PVIJ01010605.1:12190-37744 GCA_004024925.1 Scalopus aquaticus
AGTAGCCAATGACGGGTAAGATTCGGCCT
The DNA here is from genome assembly GCA_004024925.1 of Scalopus aquaticus. Lineage (NCBI taxonomy): Eukaryota > Metazoa > Chordata > Mammalia > Eulipotyphla > Talpidae > Scalopus > Scalopus aquaticus. The sequence goes on from PVIJ01010605.1 coordinate 12,220, forward strand.
GCCCCCTACAACCTAAGACAGGGGCTTATGACCCTCCAGCATAAGCGCCCGATGACGGGTAAGTGGGTCCGCAGGGCTCGGACAACCTAAGACAGGCATGGTCAACTCGATAAATAAAAAGAAAGGGGGAGTTGTGGGGAGCGGCCGCACCCATAACATGGCGCCCGCTGCATGAGGGAGTAGGTCGGCAACCAGCAAACAAGAACACGGCGGACGCGTGCTCGCCGCGTGACAGGCGCCCATCCGAGCTTGCGCGCGTGATCAGCCCACTGACTGGCCTAGAAAAGGTTCCGCTTGCTTTCTCATTGGTTCAGCATACATATATATACATGTCTGATATACGCAATAAAGGAGAAGCTTCTTGAAGATTACCTCGGTGCCGTGTCTGTCCCTGCCGGACGGGAGCAAGCGCGCGACAGAGATGCTGCAGAGACACAGCAGAGGCGCGTTTTCTGGAAATTTATCATGTTCCAAGCACCAAGTAAAAATCACCAGAATGAGGCCAGATGGGAGACTGGAAACACACAAACAGACCTTAGCACTGCAGGTCCTGATGTTGTCGGGCAAATGTACAAATAGCCGGTTCATGTGCTCATCTAGGGAAGGCAGAAAATGCGACTGAGCCCTGAAACTTGTAAACTGAGTGGACATGAAGTAACCAAAAACGGAGACTTTCACAGATGAGCTTAACAGGACACTGGGGTCAAGAGAAGATTCACAACACAGAGAACAGATGAACAAAAAACACGCAGCAGACAGCGAAACAGACACACAGAGAAACTGGGTGCGCCAGAGGGTGTGCGAGTGGACCAGGTGTGCCCCGAATTCCAGAAGGGAGCAGGAGAGGAGGCGGCAGAAGCAATTTTAAAGGGATAGTGAGTGGCAATTTTTCAGCGTTTATCAAAATATCAATTCCCAATTTCAAGAAGCCGGAATCCAAATGCAAATAAATGCGACGAAAACCTAAGTGCATCATCTTAAACTGCTCAACTCAAAAGCAAAAACGTCTCGTGTTGGAGGAAGGGAGTCGGAACATCCTCCAGCCTGAGAGCTGGAACCCACATGAGGAAGGAAAGTGGGAACCGAGGGCCTCCAGGTACAGAGCCAAAAACAAATGTCAGCCTCCAGGCTCTGCAGAGAAATTATCCTTCAAAAGCAAATACAAAATAAAGACCTTTTCATAAAAACAAAAATGTAGGAATTTGGTACCCGTGAGACTTAAGAAAAAAATGGATTTAAGCCTGAAGAGCCCAAAATCAACAATCAAAGGAACACCTGCATGCCTGCATTCCTGCTGCTCCAGTTACCGCAGCCTGGGATGGAGCAGGGAGCACTGGCTGTGCACACGCGGAGTACTACTCAGCCATGAAAAAGGTGGGATCCTGCTATTTGTGACAACATGGACAGAGCTGCAGGGGCTGATGCTGAGTGACCTAGTTAGGGTATGAAAGACTCCAGATGACATCACATGTGTGGAAAAAAGCAAAGGAACAGACAAAACCAAACCCAAATAAACCCTAAAATGTGATGCAGAATGGAGGCTCCGGGAGGGGCAGGGAGCAGGAGGCACAGGGGGAGAGGCGCCCAGAGACGCGGGAGGGGCGGATGTTTGGGTGGCAGGTGTGGTGTGGTCACACCCGAAGTGGGGTGACCCTGCACCCCTCTTCATAGACCATGTTCTAATCCAACGTGACCGCAACAGGAAGAAATACGATAAAAAATAAATCGAGGAGGGAGACGTTCAGATGAAAGGAAGCTGCCGGCGGGAGCCTGTGCCGCGGAGGGGAGAGGCCGGAAGGGGACGCACAAGCCCAGTCCCGCGCTCGAGGCCACCGGGTGTGACCAGCGCTGACGACTCGGGGCAGCAGCGCGGCTGAGACACGAGGTGGCCGCGTCATCACCGCATCGCAGGAAACACCTGGGTGGGGGCAGCCCCGCGCGGGGTCCCAGCGCACCCCACGAGCGAGCGGGGCACCGGCGAGGGGCAGCCGCGGTGCCGCCCCGCCCCGCGCCGTCGCTCCGAGTGTCCGAGCCCCGGGCACAGGTGGCCGCCGCTGCGCTGGGCCCGCGCCGGGGGGTCTGGGCCCCGGGAGCCCCCGCCCAGGCCGGACACGCCCGCAGGACGCGCGGCCTCGAGGCCCGGGACTCGCGGCGCCCAGGGTGGTGCCTGGGCGGACCCCGCGCCGCCCCAGCCGCCGACAGACCCCGGGGTGCGCCTGCGCGGGGGTGCCGTGGGGGGCTGCTGTGGGGGCCCCGCGGGGCTAGAGGGAGGCCGCGACTGGGCTCCCGGGGCCAGACGGGCCTGAGGGGGCACCGACCGCCTTCTCGCTGAGGCGCGGGGTGAGGCAGGAGGAAGGCGGAGAGGAGACAGCACCCCGAGTCTCACGGCCCGCCGACCGCTCGGCCCCTCCGGAGCGGGGGCCTGGGGGGCCCAGCCCGGCGCGCCCTGGCCCGAGGCCCTGTCGGCGCGGCCGCACGGGGCGCCGCGGGCCGTTTCCCCGCGCAGACGGCCGGCCGGCCAGAGGGACGGGGCCCCGGGACGTCGGGCGGACAGGCCCCGCGCCCCGCGCCCCGCGCCCCGCGCGCCAGTTGCCTCAGGGCAGGGCCGAGGCAGCCCCGCGCGGGCTCACCCGTGTGCTGCGGCCCCTTCGCGGGCGGGGCCGGGCCGGCGTCTTCCCTGGCGGCCTGGGCGGCGTCCGGCCTGGGCCTGGTCAGGAGCCGCCTCACGGAGCAGTTTCGGGGCGCGAGGAGGCCGGGCGAGGGGCCAGCACGGCCGCGCGGGGCCCACGGTGGGGCTGGGGCCGCGCGCGCTGGGGCCGAAGCCTCCGCGGACGCCGCCTGGGGGCGAGTGCGCATGCGCTCCGGGCCGGGGCGCACCTGCGCGGGGAGGGGGAGGGGCGGGAGCGTCCACGCCGCGGACAGCAGGGGGGCTCGGGCCGGGGCCGCCCCGGAAAGTCCGGGTGCTGCCGACCCACCGTCCCCACGGTCGGAATCGAGGCGCGTCTGGGGCGCACGCCTCGCCCCACCACCGACCTCGGACACCCCTCCCCGCCTGCCCCTTCAATGCGCAGTGGAGGCTCTCCACGCGCCCCGCCCCGCGGCCCGCCCCGCAGGTGCCGCCCATCGCCGCCCTGGGTCGCCCGCAGGCTGTTCCATCCCGGCTGCCTCGCCGAGCCGGGCCGTGATCGCCGACACCTGGGCCCGGTGAGGGCGCGCGGGCACCCGGAGGGCCCAGGCACGAGCGCGTCGGTCAGGGACGCCGGCCGGGGGCCACGCTGAGGGCCTGCGAGACGCCAGGGGGAGGGGAAGCGTGCGGATTCGTGGGGGGCTCACGGCCCCCTGGGACCCCTGCCCCGCTGCGCCCGGCTGCCCAGCGCCTCCCAGGAGTGGGGTTTCCGCGGGGGAGGCCCAGGGGCTCCAGGCGAGGTCAAGGGGGGCTGCGCCCCGACCCTGGGTGTGTCACGGGCTGCGAGTAGCCGGGTGCGCGCTGCCGCCCTGAGGGGGGCCGGGGTCGGATACCTGGGGAGACCCAGCGGGGGCTGGGGCAGGGTCCGCCGGGCTGCTGAGGGGGCGTCACCAGGGGCGCGGCCCGCCCCGCGGTTCCCCCACCTGCCGCGGAGGACGCAGAGCCCCCGCACCTCGTGCTCCTCACCGGCCACCGCAGCCCGGAGACCGCGTCCTGGCCGGGAGGGGCCGCCAGGTTCCCTGCCCGCTGGAGTCTCCTCGGGCGGCCGCTCCGCCCCAGGGCGCGTCCTGGGGCCGCCGCCCCTCCCGAGGCTCCCGAGGGCCCGAGACGCCCGTCCCAACTTGCAGCGCCCGCGCAGGCCCGGGGGAGCCCGGCGGGGGAGGTCGGGGAGGGGCGCGCCGGCTCCTCTGCATGCCCAGGGAGGGCTCATCCTGCCACCCCCACCCCCAGCCAGCGACAGGGCGGGAAACAGGAAGAAGTCTTCTCGTTTAATTTTGGTTTTGTATGAACAAAAGTAAACAAAAGTAGGCAAGTTAACAAACGACACCGGCATCAATACTTAAGCTCCGTGGGGACCGGACTCCGTTGCACGGAGAGCCAACGCAAACAGCCGCTGGGGGGTCTCCGTCCCCGCGGAGGGGCCTCGGGCGTGGGCCTGGCCGCGTCCTCCTCTCCGGGGAAACAGTCTCATAAAGTGCCGGGTCAGCCAGGCCGGGCAGGGCGCATGGAGGGAGCGTGGAAGCCGTGCTCGCCGCAGGGAGAGCAGGCATTTTCCGGTGGGCGAGGGCCGAGCCAGGCTGCCAGGAACCCCATGAGATTAAGGCCACGAGCTCCGGAGACGCTTCCCTGTAGACGCTGCGTCCCGGAGCTGGACTCTCAAGAGACTGGGAGTCGCCGCCGGCAGGCGCAGGGCGGGCAGTGGCCGGCTAGGGGGCAGCGGGAGGGCTGGGATCCGTTAGTGGAAGTGTGTAGACAGGGAGAGCGGAGTAGAAAGTTAAAACGTGGCCGCAGGTTCAGAGACTCGGGTTTGCCTGACTGAACCCGACCCCAGAAGAGGCTCTTTCCCCACCAGCGTGGGGCAGTGCCAGCCCCCCACCGGGCTGAGCCCCTGCAGCCCAGGGTGTCTGGCCTGCAGCCGCCCTCGCCCAGAGGTCAAAGGGTGTCGCTCTGTGGCCGAGTCCAGGGGTTTGAGACTCTTAAGAACAGCTAGAAAAGTATCGAGAGGTAAAAAGGAGGAACGTGGAAACATCTACGGGAGGCGCCGTCCACGCATCTGGGGGGAGAATCTGAGTCAGCAGTGTGTGCTTTCCCCAACACGCGGGGTTCCTGCCCACAGGGCGGGGTCTGCGAGGACGGGGGCTCCCTGCTCCGGCCGCGGCTCCACTCCGCCCCGCTCCGGCCGCGGCTCCGCTCCGGCTCAGATCTGGGTGTGCAGCGCGGGCGCCGGGGGCGTGTAGGGTGGTGGGGCGGGCGGGGGCTTGACCCCGTGGGCCCGCATGTAGGACAGGAACTGCTCGGGGATCTCGGCCAGCACATCCCTGGCCAGCCGGGCCATGCTCAGCACGTGGTTCCCGCCGCGGTCCACGTAGTCCCTGAAGGGCACGAACTGGGACAGGAAGGGGGCCGGTGAGGCTGGGGCGGGGGCAGTGCCTAAGGACCAACTCCGGGCAGACATGTGGGCGGAACCGAGGGGCAGGCCTGAGCTGGGGCGGGGGTGCGGCTCTGACGCTGGCCGGGCCGTGACCACTGCTGGGCCCTCAGGCCGCCTCCGCCCCGGCCCTCCGTGGCGCCTCCCTGGTGGACGCGGGCCGGGGCACCAGGACAGTCAGGGACACCGGGGACAGCGCCCGAGGCCCCGCGGTCTCAGCTCAGCTTCCTGGGGGCTCCCCGTTGATCTCTCTCCGCTCCCCCTCCGGTCTCTGGGGGTACGGCCCACAGCGTCGGGGTTCTGACGCGCAGAGAGAGGCCGGGTGTCGGGGACGGGGCGCGGGGGGCCCGGGGCCTGCAGTGGGGCCGTCCAGCCCCGCGGGAGGTCGGGCTCCCGGACCCTCGGGCCAGAGGCCCGGAGGACGCCGCCCACAGCCCCGCCAGCGCCGGCCTCTCAGCAAGCGGGACGGGGGCTCCCCGCAGGACCCCTCTGGCCTGGCAGGCCGCGAGCAGGAGGACAGTCAGGTGGCTGAGCCGGCCGGTCCTGCTTCCGGTGCCCCGAAAGGGCCGATGCCGGCCCGTCAACCGCAGGGAGAGACGCCCCCACGAGGCCGGGGCAAGCACGCGAGTGGGGGGACGAGTCAGGGCGCCCGGAGCGGGCACTCTGGGCACGGGGCCCACTGGCTTCCTCACCCGGCCCCCCACGAGGCCGGCGCCGGCCCGGCGGCCTCACCTGCACGATGTCCCGCTCCGCGAACCGCCCTCGGGAGGAGACCCGCACGTCGTCTCCGTCCAGCTCCACCATCGCTGGAAGCAGAACGGGCCGCACTCAGCCGCGTCCACACCGGGCAGGCAGGCGAGGCTGCGGCCAGTCGAGCCCGGGTGTCCGAACCCTGCTGAGCCAGCTCCGCGGAAGCCGGGACTGGGGCTTGGAAGCAGAGCGCCCCCGGGGACCCTGCAGGCCCGGCCGGTCCACGGGCCCCACAGGGGTCTGCGCCCAGCGCCAGCCGGCGGGGCCCAGAGTGACTGTCCCCCCTTCTCGCCGAGCAGCTGCCCGAGCCGCCATCGAGTCCCCGTGAGGACACGGCCTCGCTGAGATGCAAAGTCGGGCCCACACGCGCTGCCCGCTGGTGTGGACTCCAGGCCGGAGGCACCGCCACCCAACAAGCTGGCGGCCGACTTTGGGAGCCACTGCTGGGCGACTCGGCGGCCCGGCCTACCCGCAGCTGGGGGCAGGGCGGTGAGCCCGCGCTGGACTCAGGCGGTCGGGCCCACCAGGTTTTCCGCGAGGCCCAGACGGTCAGCCGCCCGGGGGCGCTGCTTTGCGAGACCCGTTCTGCGCACGCAGAAGGCCTCTCCGCCGCGTCCACCGCGCACACACGCGTCCACGCCCGCCCGCGCCCCAGCAGCGTCCACTCACCGTCAAACTCCGCGGGCCCGACGCCGACAATGATGATGGACATCGGCAGCCTGGAGGCCTGGGGGGCAGAGGCGGTCAGTGCGGCCGGGGTGGGTCTCGGGCTGCTGAGACGGAACGTGCCGGAGACGGCTGCGGAGTGGCCGCTCGGCCGGTCCCCTCCCGGGCCTGCGCAGATGCCGCCGCCGCTGGGGGCCTCCGGGGTCCTGACGTGCCCAAGGCAGGAGGCATGGCCGCCCTGGCCGCCCCCGCGCGACCGCCCCTCTCACTTCGGACGCGGCCCCTCCGCTGCCGGGCAGGAGCAGAGGCGCATCCATGTGGGAGGAGCCCGCGGCCTCCTGCCCGCCCCGTCTGGGCCGCTCTCGGCGCAGCAGCACCAGCGACGGCAGAGGCAGCTGTGGGCGGCTGGCGCGGGTGCCGGAGCTGAGCCCCGCAGGCCGCCCGCTCCGTGCCGGGATCGGCCCCTGCTGAGCACGCGAGGCCGCCGGCCGCCAGATCACTCCAGACAGCGGGCCCAGCCCAGCCGTCCACGCCCCGCGGGCTGGGCCTGGAGAGACGGGGTCCCGCCAGCACCCCGCCGCGCGGCCACTCACGTTCACGATGGACTCCTTGGTCTGCGCCATGTCCGAGATGACGCCGTCCGTCACGATGAGCAGCACGAAGTACTGGGAGCCGTCCCTGGCGGAGGACGCGTACCTGCGGGCGGGGCGGGGTGAGGAGCGGCCGGTGTGGCCGCACGGCCCCCACGCCAGCGGCCCGCAGCCACCGCCAGGCCTTCGGGAGGGCCTGCGGGCGCGGGTGGGCCTTGCCAGCTGGCGCCAAACTCAGGCAAAGGAGCGAAGCGGCTCTGGCTGCAGGCTGCGGGCGCGGCGTCCTCTGGCCCCACACCCCGCCGGCCAGCCCGTGAAGGGAGCCCCCGTGGGGTCCACGCAACCCCCCACAGCCCGCCGCCCGCCACGGTCTGCGTCTGCACGCTGGACTGGCCTGGCCGTGCTGCCACAGGCCCCGGGCGGAAGGCCCAGCGTCGGCAGTTCTCTGTCGCCCGGCACCAAACGACCCATGTCCCAGTCACAGAAAACCAGAGTCTGGCTGGACGTTGCAGTGGACGCGGGGCGCTGGGCTGTGGGCTGCCACCTGCCTGCCGTCCCTGGCAGCGAGAGGAGGCGCTCTCCTCACACCTCCCTGACGCACTGGGTCAGCCAGAGGGCGCGGCCTCTCCCGGGTCTGGGCTGGCAGGACGGCGGCCCGGCCCCGGCCCCGGCCCTCACCTAGCCACGTGGTTGATGACGGGCGCAAAGTTGGTGGGCCCGTACAGCTGCACGGACTTGAGGCTGCGGTAGTAGGCCTCCATCACCCCGTCGATGCCCTCGCAGTAGGGGTTCTGCGGGTTCCCGTTCTGCGGGGCCACGGAAACACACAGGCAGTGAGGGTCCGCAGGGTCAGGGGAGGCCGCACTGGCCTCCCGGGGCCTCAGGGGCGCGCGTGCTCACCACGAGGACGAGGCAGGACCGCGCAGCCGCAGCCGATGTGCGATCGGCTGAAGCCTCCCCAGAGGGGCCCAGGGTCGGGGAGGCAGCCCTGGACGGGAGCCAACGCGCGCCCTCCGGCGAGTCTGCTCTGCGGCTCTGCCACGCCCCAGGGACAGACACGCCTCCGCCCCCGCCCCCCGGCGGCTTGGCCCTCGGCGGGTCCCGCGGCAGCCGGGGCATCCTTACCAGGGCGAACTCGTGGGAGACCCGGCCATCAGGGGGCAGCTTGGCGCCGAAGCCCAGCGCGGGGAACAGCTTGTCGCTGTCGTAGTCCTGTACGATCTCGCCCACAGCCCGCAGCGCCATCCCGTAGGCGTTGAGCTGGAACGGGCTCACGTAGTGCAGCGAGGTGGGCTGCGCCGGGTGCCCTGCGGGTGGGCGGTGAGCGGGCCTCTGGGGCCTGCCCGGGGCGCCCAGACACCCGGGAGCGCCGGGCTGACCACGCCCCCTCGGGGCTCGCCCCCCCCGCTGCGCGCAGACTCCCCCCCGGGACTCCCCACGGGTTCGCGGCGCCAGGAGCGGCGCGGCCAGCCGAGGCCGCCAGCAGCGTGGGGGCACAGCCGCGGTGACCTGGGGCGCCCGCGGTGAGTGCAGGGCCGGAGTGAGTCTCGGGAGGGGACGCTCCCTGTCTCACCTGACCGCGATGGCCTCGCGGGCGGGGCCCACTCACCGTTCGAGGCTGTGAAGTCAATGGCCACGGTGAAGTTGATCTGCGTCCTGGAAGACAAGTCGGGCGTCACGGCAGCAGCCCGAGAGCGGCTGGCGTCCCCTGCGACCCCGGCGTCTCCGGCAGCCCGGACGGGCCAGCCCGCGGGGCCAGCGCCGGCAGCGGAGCTCCAGGCTCCGCCGCATCGGCGCAAACGGGGCAGGGACCAGCGCGTCCCAGCGGGCTCGTGGGAGGGCGGAGCGGGCGGCGCCTCCGGCCCGGCGTCCACCGCAGCCTGCCCCCACGGCCCGCGGGGCGGGAGCCGAGCCCGAAGACCAGGCCGGACACGGGGCTGCTTCAGAAAGACCCCAGACGGGCGCCCGGCCGAGCACCCGCGTGCGCCCCGGTTTGTTCACGAGAAACGCGGAGCCGGAGCCGCTTACGCGCCGCACCCTGCACAGCGGCGCCCAGGCCTCTGGCCCCGCCCCTGGGGACCCCCACTCTGGCCCCCAGTCTCTGGGGGGGCCGTCTCCCGGGCTCTGCGTCAGACCCCAGCAGGGCGGGAGCTCCACGCAAGGGCCAGCTGGGATGACTGGGGCCACATCTAGTCAAAAAATAATTCACAACTGAAAACTGGAACCCCTGGCATCACCCGCGCGAGCGGCTCTCGGCTCCAGACCGCGCAGACGCCCTGCGCCCCGACCTCACATCCACCTGGACTCCGTCTCCATGGCAACGACGGGCCGCAGAGCCGGGTCAGCCAGCCCCTCCCTCCAAAACCCGCCCCGGAGCCGCCAGTGCCGAGCGGCTCGCCGCGGCCCCACCAGGGCGCAGGGCCCGGGGGTGGACGCGGACGACCACGAGCCACCGGCCGCGTCTGCTTCAAGCCGGTCGGAACCGCCCGGCACCCGCCCGGGCCAGCAGAGGCTCGTCCACCCCACAGCCCGCCCGCCCGTCCTCGCCGAGCAGCGCGACCCCCCAGCACAGCCCGGCATCAGGTCTGCTCAGACCCCGGGCGCCCTCCGGACGGCGCCACGGGGAGGGCGCTCCGCGGACAGCCAGGGCCACTCACCCGCCCTTGATGTAGTCGAGGAAGGAGACCTCGGTCTCCACCAGGAAGGAGAGCAGCGTCACCTGCCGTGGAGACGAGGCGTCACCGGGAGGCCACCGCCAGCGAGCAGATGGACACGCGGCGCCCCGCCCTGCCCGGCCAGCCAGCGCCGCCCTCTCAGGGCCAGGACTGCCCGCCCACGCTGGGGCGTCAGGCGAAGGGCCAGCCCAAGCCCGGCAGCGACAGGGCCGCAGGGCATCTCCAGGCCGGCCGGCGCTGCGGACGGAGGGGGACGGGCGGGGCGGGGACGGGAGGGGCAGGGACAGCTCGGGCCGAGGCCTTGACCGCCGGCCTGACTGGATGCGCGACGGGACCGGCAGCTCTGCGCTCCGCAGGGGAGCCGATGCGGAGGCAAGGGCTTCCGTACCCCGAGAACTGGGGCGGCTCTGACCCGACCTCAGGACAGCCCTGGGTGCCCTCCGGCTGACGCGCCCCAGAGGCACCCACCCCCAGAGGGGAGCCCAGTGGCCAAGGGCACCGTGAGGACGCAGCATCTCCCACGGCACCTTCGGTTGCAGCCACTGAGCGCAGGGGTGGGGCCGGCCCCTCCACACGCCCTGGTGGCCAGAAAGGCTCACCAGGGTCCCGGCCACGGCGCCGCCTCTCCCAGTAGACACGGCCGGGGGAGCAGGGAGCAGCCTGGCCACGCGCACAGCCCCCCAGCCCCCCAGCCCAGCTCCGTGCAGCAGGCCCCACTCACCGTTCCAGAGTTGGTGTACTTCCTTTTCTTCCCTTTCTTTTTGGGGTTCACCACCTCGGGGAACAGGGAGCAAGGCCAGCGGGTCAGGCACAGGCCCCGCACCGCGGGGGGCGGGGGGCCTGAGTGGCTCCGCGGGAGGCCAGGCGAGCAGATGCCGGCCCGCCCGGGCGAGGGCACGCTTCTGGCAGACACAGAGACGTCTGCCAGCCGTCGTGGGCATGAGAGGGGGCCGCAGGGGCGGACCCGCCGGCCCAGTTCAGCCACCGCAGACTTGGACACGGGGCCTGGCCTCTCCCACCCGCACAGTGATGGACCAGCGTGGCCACACCCCGGAGCGCGCGCCCAAGTCAGCGCAGACGGACGCAGACGCCCCGTGCCCAGCGGGGCAGACGGCGGGCCGCAGAGGCGCGGGGTCGGTGAACTCACCTCGTACACGTTGAGCTGCGACTGCCCCCGGGACAGCTCCCGGTAGCTGGTGGTGAACTCCCCGATGAAGTCGTGGCTGGGAGGGAAGTGCACACGGCTCGGGCTGGGCCTCGAGGGGAGACACGGCCCGGACACCCTCCCCCCGCCACGGGAACGCCGCAGGCCACGCCCCTCGGTGTCCCAGCGTCCGCTCAGTCCAGCGGCCCCAGGCAGAGCTTCGACGACGCCTGTCTCCGAGCGTGGTCACGCGCGCCCTGCGGCAGTGGCCGAGACGCTCGGGACGCCGCTACCGCTCAGGGGTCCCCGCGGCCCGCGCGGGGCCGTGGAGGCTTCTCCCTGAGAGTGTCCCCAGAGCAGGCGCCGCAGAGCCAGCGTTGCAGCCACAGCCCGAGACACCCGTCACCGCTGGGCCCCTGGGGGCCCTCACGGCGCCCGGGCCAGGGGCAGGGTCCGGCCTCACGGAGCAAGGGTCCGGCACCGGGGCTGTCCCAGGCCCACGACCAGAGCCAGGCCCGGGCCCAGAACAAGGACGGGTGCCGCGGGCGGGAGAGCTGACCACGGCGGCCAGGCAGACCGCGGGCACCGGCGCCCGCTGCAGCACCGCGGCAAGGTCGACCGGCGGCTCTGTAAACGCAGGTGCCGCGGCCACAGGGCGCCTCGGCCTCCTCCAACACACCTCAGCCGCGGATCGCTGCGAGCCGGATACGGCGCCCGGCTGGGGAGCGGGGGGCATCGCTGAGAGTCGCGGCGGCCAGTCCCCTCCCTGCCCGCGGAGAGACACCCGCCAGCCTCCGGGCCTCCGCCCCAGGCCGCCTCCCGCGTTCACTCCCACGAGCTGACCGCACAGAACTTGGATCCGGCGGGCACGTGGAGGTGGCCAGAGCCCCGAGGCCCCACGGCCCCAGCCTGATGAGCGATGCTCTCGGGGCTTCCCCGAGCGCAAGTCCTGGCAGCTGCGGACACTCGGCCTCTGGCCCGAGGGTGGCCTGCAGGCCTGGCCACACCGTGCAACACCCCAGTGAGGGGCCGGGTCCTGCCGCCGTGCTGGGGGCCGACTCGGGGCTGCAGGGACAGGCCAGGCGCGGCTGCCGGGCACATAGAGGGCCAGTACCGGGGCCTGCAGAAAACAGGGACGCCGGACGCTAGCCCCGGAGCCCAGGTAAGGGGTGGCGCCGGGGAGGACGCTTGGGGGAGGGACGCTGGGGAGGGGCGTGGAGGCGGGAGCACCGGAGGGGCGGGCGGGGCGGGGTCTGCGTGGGCGGCCACGGCTGCCAGGCCCCACTCTGTCAACAAATGGCCTCTGGCTCCTCCTCTCACTGTGCTGAGGCCCTTTCAAAGCCGGAATCATTTCAGAGCCTTTGAAAAGAGTCTTTTCTTTGTGTTTTTCTTTCCATTTATATGGAAATTACTGTAGTCTGGCCCACGAGTTTTGATTTTTAGATCAGTGTGAATCTTATGAATAAATCATGCCAAGTAACAGCGTTCGGCCGGCGTCTTCCTGCCTCCGCCCTCCCAGCCTCTCGCCAGTGTGGACTCGGCTTCCCGGAGGACAGCCCAGCCCGGGGCCTGGCCCTCGGCCCCTCACCCCAGGAAGCTCTGCCCAGTCGGGCTGGACACACAGCCAGGTCCGGGGGGAGGGTGCGCTGTCCGCCCTGCCCAGACCGGCACTTCCTTATTTTATCAATCCAAGGAGCAAAACTCGCTGAGACGGAAGGTTCAGGGCGCGACGGCTGGAGCACAGGCCCCTCGAGGGCCCTGCCGAGACCCTCGTGGCCCCCCCGACACGGGTCACGGGGGAGCCCAGGGGCAGAGCGCGGCCACTCACCTCCCGTCCCGGTCCCAGTCCAGCACCTCCACCCTGACGGTCCTGGCGGGAAACAGACGGTCACTCGGGGCCTTGAGGGGGTCTCCGGGGGTCGGGGACCGCTGGGAGGGGCCAGGTAGGCGGCCTGGCACCCCAGGGCTGGCCGAGTCGGGCACTGGACCCCCAGGGTCAAAGGGCAGTCAGGAGCCCGCCGGACTGCAACTGAAGGACTAAGCTGGTGGCGGCCTGTGCCCCCTCTGGGCAAGGCCAGGGTGAACCCCGTCTTTCTGCGCTGTGCCTGCCGAGGTGATGAAGGCACAGGCTGCTGCTGCCTCTCTACGCTGACGCTTTCTTGTTGGAGCAAGTAAGTTTTGCACTGTGACCTCACACTCAGTTTTCACAAGACGTGGAAGACATTCTGCCAATGGGAAATGTGTCGGGGACCCCCTAGTAGGCGTGGGGGGAGGGGCATCCCGCCAGGCTGCCCCCTCCTGCATCCCCTTTCTGTCTGTTCTAAAAGATCGCACCAGACAAAAGCAGGGGGGCCGACCAGAGTTCTGGGGTGACTTCTGGATAACACAGGACAAGGCAAACCAACATTCAAAGTGCAGCACTTCCTACATTTTCGTTCTTGATAACTCAGTTTAAATTTTAATGGATCAAATTATTCCTCTTCCCCAAATGATCATGGATTCTCTCAAGTGGGTTCTAGAATTCCCCCCAAGCCCTCCCAGATTTTGTGAATACACCTTCACACCGGCGCAGGAGCCCCTGGTTTTGGTCTGCCTCGGCAGGCTGGGCGGACGCCATCGGGGCGGGGGGTCGGGGCGGGGCCACGGCCTCACCTGTCGTGGTCCCCGTTGCACAAGGCTCTCACTGAAATCTTGAACGCCTGCCACACAGGATTCAGCGTGTTCTTGACAACTTCTGTTTTATGACAGATTGTAAAACTGAAAAAAAAAAAAGTTTCCGTCACTTTAGAGGCTCAGTTACGCTCTGGCAGTTCTGGTGCGCTGGGCGTTGCCAGATCCTGAGGGTGGCCTTCGGAGACGAGCCGGGGCTCAGGAGGTCGGCGGGGCGTCTACCAAAGCGACCACACCCCCACCGACGCCGAGGCAGCGCGTTAGTGATCGCCCCGAGAGGTGACGTGCGGCACCGGGAGGAGCGCGGGTCTGAGGCCCCGAGGACTCGTCCCGTAAGACGACGGAGGAAGGCGGCTGCTCGGCTGCTCGGCTGACTGACAGACGGGTGGACGTGCAGACAGCCCGACGGCAGTCTTCACGTCACCGCACGCCGCGGCCCGCTGACTTCGCGGCCTCTCTGCTTGTGCTCACACCGAACCGTCCCGGCGCCACCAGCCGCAGCATCGCGCTGGACCCTGAGCTCTCCCGGGGCTCGGGCGGCCGCCCCCGTGAGCCGCAGGGCCGCGCGCTCCCGCGGCAGGGGAGGGCGGCCGGGCCGGCCGGGCATGAGCGCGAGCGGCCGCAGCGCCAGGGGAGGCCCGTTTACGGAGCAGGCTTTAGAGAAAGCCGTTTCAAAAAAGTCTCGGCAAAGAGAATGGCCACCGGGAACGAGGGGACGAGGACGCGCGCGCTGCCCAGCACACAGCGCGAGGACGAGAGCCTGCAGCCGCGCCGTCGAGGCCTTTTCTTCAGGCTTCTGGCAGAAACGCGAGTGCCGCCTCACACCAGGCGCCCAGCGGGCGATTTCTGAAACAGCTCCGCGCCCACAGCCAGGCCCCAAAGCTACTGTCTCTGCCGTTGCAAAGAGACTGCGCGTCACGGAGGGAGGGGCAGCCCACTCCTGCTTGGAACAAAGCGCAGCGCCGGGGCGGGGGCTGCCGGGGTTGGGGGGCCCGTGGGGGCGGAGGCTGCGGGGGTGGTCTGCAGCAGGAGGTCGTGGCAGCAGGTTTTCTGGGTCAGGTCTGGGGCCGGCGGGCTCCTGGGTCAGGGCTGGGGTCTCCGCAAAGGCGGACACGGCCCCTCCGAGGGCACAGGGCGCTGCAGGCGCTTGGACGCCGCCGGCCGCCGGCCTCACAGACCCGGAGCTGCCGGAGGGGACAGGACGTGGGCCCAGGAAACCCCGCCTCATTCTTGAGCTGGTCCCCACCTTTGAGCCGGCTGGACATTGAACACTCTCCTTGCTGCCGGCCTGGCACGAGGGTAAGGCTGACGCAGGCGGGCCGCTGCTCCACACCGCCAGCCGGCGGCGCACAAACCCGGCCACGGGGCGCCCGACGCCTCCCCACGCACCGCCAGGGAAAGGAAGGACGCACAGCACGGGCCCCGGGACGGGAGCCAGCGCCACCCGCCGACTTGGCCAGCGGCGTCCGATCCCCCCCGGGCTGGCTGTGACTGCCCGCCCGGAGGGCACCGAGCCGGGGCCTGAACCGGAGAAGCCGTCCTAGAGTCCACCCGAAATCCGCTCAGGCCCGGCGGCTCGTCCCACGCGAGACTCGCCTCTGCGCCCGCGGACGCTGCGACCTGCCCCCCTCCCCCGGGCCGAGGGCACGCGGCCGGGACGGCTCACTGCAGCCACCGCGCTCGGACGCCAGGCAAAGGCCCGAAAGGCGCCCGTGAGTCGCCGCCCCCCGGAGCGGAAGTCACCGCAGCGCCTGAACAGCGCGCTGGGCCGAGAGGTAGCCCGGCGGCGCCAGGCCCGCGACCCACCTGCCGTCCTCGTTGCTGCGGTAAAACACGAGGAACGGGTCCGACTTCCCGAAGAAGTCCTTCTTGTCCAGCTTGTTGGCGCAAAACTGCATCAGAACAGCATCCTGAAAGCAGGACGGACGGACACTCGGCCCCAGCCGCAAGCCCAGCAGGGCTGCGCGGTGGGGGCGGGGACGCCGACCTCGCGGAGGGGCCTAGTCCGGCCCTGGAGGCTCCGCCCTGGCCCCGGCCGCCTGCCCGCCCCGAGAGGGCCCCCGGCACGGCGCGGCCCCAGCACCCCAGCTCCGGCGTGGACGCGGGCCGTGCGCAGCCCCCTCGGCCGCCAGCTCGGCTCTCTGGCCCCATGGTCCCGAGGTTACAAAGTGGACACTTGGGCCGGGCTGGCGTGGGCCCTGCCCGCAGTGACCCACATCTGCAGCCAGAGCGAAGACGGCCCACAGCCCCCGCCCACGGCCCCTCCCACGGCCAGGTGAGGGGACTTGGTCCTTCCTCCAGGGGCTTCCGAGTGACCCCGGCAGCCTGGCCTCACGCCCACAGCCCCAGGGTGATGCACCGGCCGGATGCAGCCCCTGGGGGGCCGGGCACAGAGCTCCGCGCAGAGGGCCGAGGTCCCGGGTGTCCAGGGCTACGGGCCCCACCTGGAGGGGCCGCCTGTGGCTCAGCCCACTGGAGCCCATCGCGCCAGGGTGTCCAGAGACGCTGCGCGGGCACTCACCCTGCAGCAAGTCAGCTCCTCGGCGGAGAGGATGATGGAGCCGCACTTCTTCCCGGGCACGCCCCTAGGACGGCAGAGCCCCGTCAGCGCCCCCTGGCGACGAGCGCGGCACAGTGCCGCGTTTCCTGCGCCCGCGGAGGGCCCCGCAGTCCCTGAGCCGGCCACTCTCCGCGGCGAGGGCGCCTGGGCCGTTGCTGGGGCCGCAGGACGACGGGAGCAGGGCCGGTCTCGGGGCTGGGCAGCCACGCTGGGGGTGGCGTGGGCCCCACAGCCCAGGGAGGGTGGGGGGCGCCGAGCCGCACATGCGGACCCGACCCAGACAGCCCGCCCGGCCTGGACGCTGCTCCCGGCCTCTCTCCCCTCCGGGCACGTCCCCCCAGCGGACTCAGCCTGAGGGCACTCGGGGCTCCGGACCTACATGGCCGCGGAGCCCGGGGGAGGCCTCAGCCTGCCTGCCGGGGGCGTCAGGGACGGGGCCGGGGACCGAGTGGACACAGCCGGAGCCCGGCGCGAGGCCCCACCGTGAGGGCTGACAGCACCCTCCCGCGCCACGGCCTGCTGCTTCTCCTGGGGGGCCGGAAGGAGGCGCCCCTGAGCCGAGGCGCGGGCGGCCGCAGCTGCCCGTCGACGGGGCGGGGCCTGCACGTGTCCGCGGCCAGGCTGGTGCTTGCTCGCTGGAACCCGGCGGCAGCTCTTCCCGTGGGTAGGCCCGCCCCTCTGCCTGCGCCCCGGCGCCACCGCACGGTCCGCTCTGCCCGGGACCCCGCCGCCCGGCCCGCCGCAGCCTGGGCGCCCGGGACAGGAAGCTGCAGACACCGAGGCTGCGGCGGGCGGAGACTCCGGCAGCCGCGGAGGGAGCAGCTCGCGGCTCATCTGGGAGGTCGGCCCTGCGGGCCCTGCGCACCGGCCGCCCTTTCCTCTCGATTTTAAACACGTGAATATTAAAGACACCTGCAAGTGGTGCTTTTAGAAGTTGTTTAAGTTCTCTGATGCCGCTGTTAGCTTCGTATTTGGCTTCGCGCCCAGGCGCGGGCCCCCGCAGTTCTCGACGGCGGCCCCGGCACCCGCCCCTGCTCCCCTCCCATTCGGACCCGGCTCCCGCCCCCGCTGTGCCTCAGCTCTGGGGTCGCTGCTGGTTTCCTTTCTTTTCTTGACCTGCTGTTTGGTTCCTCTCCGTTCCACCGTCGTTTATTTTTTTCTTTCTGCCTTACTTTGCTTGACAGAAGCCTTTCCAGCCCCAGCCCTGTGGCTGGCAATGACAGAGTCTATCTTTTGAGGGCTGCGTAGTGCTGCGTTGTGTCTACAGCCCACATCTTCCCGACCATCATCCCCCTGGGGCGCTTGGGCTGCTTGCCTCGGCTGCTGTAAACGCTGCAGGGAGACGGTGCAGTTTCCTGTTGACCACGTCTGTGTCCCGGGGCAGGTCCCCAGGAACGGGGTGGCTGGTCACAGGGCAGCTCCGCTGTCAGTGTGGTCCACACGCGCCCCACAGTGGCCGCCCCTCTACCTCCCCCCAGCACTCTAGAGGCTCCTTTTCCTCCACATCCTCGTCAGCACTTGTTGTTCCTGGTTTTTTTTAACGTGGCCATTCTCACTGTGAGGTAGGGTGTGGCTGGGATTCTGACTGGCCGTTCCCTGACCACACGAGCTGCCGCACTTCCCCCCACGCCTGCCGGCCATCTGCATTTCCTCTCTGGAGACCTCTTCTGAGCTCTTCTGACCAGCTTTTGCTGGGCTGTCTGCTTTGTTCTGTCGAGTCACATGTGCTCTCTGCGGGGCTCTGATTTCAGTCCATGTGGGTTGAGCGGAGTGCAGGTATTCTTTGTGGCATTCGACATACTGCTGATTCTTCTCTCAGCTGCAAAAGGGGTGACTTACTGAGCTTCCGGCACCCGCGCGCCTGAGTCACGGGGCTGGGAAAGGCCGTGGGCGTCACACGCACCGGCACAGCTGCCCGCGGGGTCGTGCAGGGGGCGTGACTGTCCCTAACCCGGAGGCTGCCCAATCCCGCCAAGATGCAGAAGCAAATCACACCTCAGAAGACTGTTTAAAAGGTAACAGACGTGAAAGTTGTCAAACAGACATTCAGGGCTCGTTTTCTATGAAATGCGGTGAAATCAAAGAAACCAGCATTCTCGGCTTCTCACCCCGCAAAGACCGGCTGTGGGCCTTGGGGCGGGCGGAGACCGGCCTCCCCCATGTGGTCTGCGGGCCGGTGAGCGGGCCCAGACGCCAGGGGACGCGCGAGGACCGGGGGACGCGTCTCCCGCCCCTGCAGCTGCCGGTCCCGGGGTGAAGCACCAGCGGCCCAGCAGGTGCATGGGGCCGTGGACACCGCGCTGCCGTCCGCGACCCCCGGCGCTCCTGGGCATCTGGGGAGAAGGGGCACCCGACAGCCCCGGGACCAAGGGCTCAGGCCTTTCCCCGAAACTACGCACCCGCGGCGCGGTGGACGCCGGCCCGACGGGCTGCCCCGGCCATGCCTGCTGGCCCCGCGGGCGGCCGGAGAGACCCCCCCACGAACTCGGCCCAGGCCACGTCCCCCAGCCCAAGCGCCACGTCGGAAGCGGCGGCCCTGGAGGCCGGTGGGTACTCACACGATGGGCTTCTCCAGGCGGCTCCCCGGGGCGCCCACGATCTCGCCCAGCGTGCACAGCACCTGGCCCAGGAAGTCCTAGGGCAGAGGGCGTGAGGCCTGCGCCGCTCCCCGCACCCTGGGGGCCGGACCCCCGGCCCAGTGCAGGACAGGGGAGCCCAGGGACAGCAGTGGGGGGCGGGGACGGGGACAGAGTGACGGGGACGGAGACGTGGGGAAAGCGGAGCCCGGCGCGGCCGCATGAGGCCGCTGCTGTGTGGAGAGCCGCGGCCGGACGGGGCGGGGCGGGCCTCAGCCTGGCCTGGGGTCCGGGGCGGCCGCCCTCCGCCCTCCACCCGCCTGGCCCGGCCTGTGGGTGGACAGACAGCGGAAGGCGAGGCCCGGGGGCCAGACCCGGGGCCCTGCAGGCGAGAGCCAGGCGGGAGAGGGCCTGCGGCGTGGCCAGTGACCCAGGCGACGCTCTCGCGCCGGTGGGCGTGGGGAGCTGCGAGTGGGGACTCACGTGCTTGGACAAGTTGGGGCTCTTGGAGTCGACATCGTACCTGAAAGACGGAAACGGGAGACCCCAGTTACTCCCACAGACAGAAACAAGTCGGCACCTCCCAAAGCATGAACAACACAAACCCGAGCGCACACAGGCAGGGAGCGGCCGGTCCAGGCCTTCGCCCGGCCGCGCGTGGACCCGGGGGTCTGCTGGACTTCAGCGGCCCACCTGGCCGCCATTACTGTCACCTGCAGCTCTGCCTCCCGGCCAAGGCCAGGTGCCCGTCGATCAGTCACAGGAGCCAACCCCGCGGGGCGCCCCCACACCCGCCGAGCGCGAGCCGGTCACCCCGGGGAGGGTGCAGGGTGTGGCTGGGAACATGGGGGCTGCTGACCAACGGATCACAAGGGGCCCTAGAAGCTGACCGGTGGGCCTGCTGGGAAGACTGGACCACGGCCGGGCCTGGGGTCTGGTTTCGACGACAGCACTTGGTCGCCCCTCGGATGAGGGCCATCTGGCCAGCAGACGCCTGTCCCCAAAGCCCAGGGGACCAGGCACACCCCTCAGTGCCACGGTCTTTCCCCTCGTCCTCCCCCACTAAGGGAAAGGCCAGCGTCTGGCCAGCCAGCAGCATCCTGCCCCGCGACGCCTGTGGGTCAGTGCAGTGCTGCGCATGCGAGAGGGACCCCCGCGCCCACGCGTCCAGCTGCGGTGCTGTCCCAGCACGGCCACGCTCTGTGCACAGGCGGGTCCCGGCCACCAGAGACGCCTGCACCGGCGCTGCTCGGCCCGAGGCCGCTCCTCCCGGCGCAAGGCCCAGCGGCCAGACGTGCAGCCGCACCCGGCGCAGTGTGACGTGCAGAGGGCCAGGACACTGCCCGCTCACGGCCGGGGCGCCTCCAGAGAGGACGCAGCAGCCGGCGCCCCAGTGAGGCGGCGACCGGACGCGGGAGCGCGGGGCAGGTCACTGCTCTCACCCCGCAAGCGCCGGCCGCCCCGGGCTTAGCCCCTGCAGGCAGGCTCCTCCAGGAGGTTCCCGGTGGGACGACAAGGCGTCCACCCTGCGTCCACTCTGGTCACCGTGAAGTCACAGCCTCAGGCGCCGGCCTTGCGGCGGCGGCTTCTCCTCTCTAGCGTGGACCGAGGGCGGCCCTGGGTGGGGCCTGCGCAGCGGGGCCGGACTCGCGTCTCCCCTGCCTCAGTTTCCCGTCAGCCACCCCTCAAGCCCTGCACGCCCCATCGCTTCTGTCACGAGCTCGCGGAACTCCGCTTTTGCTGTCCCGGCCTCTGTCCCGTCCACGGATGAAGCCGTGAAGAGGCCTGTGCAGGCACAGCCCCGGGGAGGCCCGGCCACCCGCAGGCCCGCACAGACGCCCGGGGCTCAGGAAGCAGCGCGATGGGGCGCCCCATGCCCCGGACGGGTCTCAGAGGGAGTCTGTGGCCACTCATGGCGCTGCCCGGGCTGGGGTGCTCGGGGGCGGGGTGGCAGCTGCCTCGCGCTCCATGCTCTGTCCCTGCACAGCGGCCGTGAATAATGCTTGTCAGCGAGAGAAAACCGCACCCAGGACAGAAGGAGCGAGAAGGGGGACAGCAGGGCCGGCGGTGCCTGCAGGGCTAGGGGCCTGGGGCTGTCTGGGCACGCCCAGGGTGGACATCCCCGCCAGGGCCCTCCGGGTCACCTAACTCCAGGGACAGGCCAGAGGCGCCGGCAGAAGCATGGCCTGGAGAGCCGCTGAGAGGGCGCAGGCCCGTCGCAGAGGCCCCGAGGAGCCTGTGCCCACCTCAGAGGGGACGAGAGCGTGCCGGGCGCTGTGGCCAGCGGGGCCTGCCCAGGGCCTCCCGCAGGTGCCTTCTCAGACGCCGGCCACCGCGAGACGGGCGGGGCGCGGAGGAGTCGGGCATGGCGGCCGCTCGGCACCCTAGAGAAGCTGTTGGGCAGCAACGCAAACCCAAGCTGCTCCGTCTGGATGAACGGGCACGTGCGCAAGATCTGGAGGGCCCAGGCTCCCCGCAGGGGGTGACCGCACGGAACGCGCCTGACGCAGCGCCGGGAGAACACGAAAACGCCGGGAATGCCGGTGCCGGAAGCGCAGAGCCCAGCCCCAGAGGCCCCTCCCGCCCCAGCCCCGACGCGCGTCACCAGAACACGCAGCAAACTGGGACTTACAGGTCGAAGCGAAGATTCTCCCTTTCCTCAAAGAAGTAGTCCAGGATGAACTTCCTCACGAAGTCGGGGTTTAAGGTGTTATCGATCACCTCCGTCCTTCCGAACTGTTGGGGAGAAGGGGAGAGGCGGGTCAAGCCGCAGCCTCGACCGGGTTCGAGCGGGACCAGAAGCCCCGCGTGAGCCCCCCTCGCCGGGAGCCCCAGAAGCAGCGCTGAGTCTCAGCGGGTCGCCTCAGCGTCACTGCACAGTTACTTTAGAACCTGAAGACAGACCCTGAAAAAATATATATGGAGCAGGAAAATACATATGTAACTTTAACACCCCCCTGGCAGCAATGGACAGATCAACAAGACAAAAAATAAAGGACACAAGAGCCCTAGACAAAGACCTAGACCACATGGGCCTAAGAGACATCGAGAGGACACTGCACCCCAAAACTCTGAATATGCGTTCTCCTCACACGCACACTGGTGAGCGGCTCATTCTCTAGGACAGACCACGCACTGGACTGGAGATAGACATCACCAAGACACAAAGGTCAAAATCAGGAGAACCTTCTCCGACCATAAATAAAGGCATCAAACTAGAAATCGACTATGGAAAGAAAGCAAGGAGCCCCCCATTCCATGGAGACTGAAGAACACGCTACTGAAAGGCCACTGGGTCACTGAGGAAATCAAAGAAGAAATTAAAAAACACATTGAGGCAAATGACCAGGAGGACACAGCTTTCCAGAATGGGGGCGGGGACAGCAAGGGCAGGAACAGGAGGGAAGTAGACAGCAGCACAGGCCCACTCAGGACCCAAGAAAGAACCCCAAATCAACCTAATCTCCAATCTTGGGGAACTAGAAAAAGAACAACAAAAAGATCCAAAAGCCAGGAGAAAAAGGGAAATAATAAAAACTTAAGCAGAGATAAATGAAATAGAAATTTTAAAAAGCAGTACAAAAGATCAAGGAAGGGCCTCCCCGGTGGCGCAGCGGTTAAGTGCTGGCACTGTGGAGCTGTCGGCAGCAGTGATGCGAGTTCTACGCCCGGCTGGGGAGATTCCCACATGGCGCGGCAGACCTCTCCTGCCTTGCCCGCTGCTCCCCTCAGCAGTGTATTTCCGTCTATCTGCCTGTTCTGCTCCCCACTATGTCTCTGGTGAACCCTCTCGCCGCCCCACGCCTCTGGACTGTACCCCAGCTTGTATGCATAAATAAATAAATCTTTAAAAAAACAAAAAAAAAAAAGATCAAGGAAACCAAAAGCTGGTTCTTTGAAAAAGAAAACAAAATAGACAAGCTTCTAGCCACACTCACGAAGAAACAAAGGGAGAAAACCCAAATATATAGGATCATAAATGAAAGAGGAGAAATTATAACAGACACAGCAGAAACCCAGAGGATCATCAGAGAGTTCCATGAACATTTATATGCAAACAAGCTCAACAATCTAGATGAGATGGACAAAGTCTTTCAACCATACAATTATCCAAAGCGGAATACAAAATAGAAAACCTAAACAAACCCAATTACAAGCAGCAAAATTGAAACAGTAATCAAAACCCTCCCAAAAGAGAGTTGAGGGCTTCCCTGGTGGCTCAATGGGTTAGCGCTGCGCTGTGGGGCTCTCGGCAGCTGCGGCCGAGTTCGATGCCTGGCCAGGGAGAATCCCACATGGTGCGGCAGACCTCTCCTGCCTCCCCGCTGCTCCCCTCAGCAGTGTGTTTCGGTGGATCTGCCTGTTCTGCTCCCCACTCTGTCTCTGGTGAACCCTTTCATCCCCACACTTCTGGCCTGCACCCCAGCTCTTGTATGCATAAATAAGTAAATCTTAAAAAAAACAAAAACAGAGTTGAGGTCCACATAGATTCAGAAGTGAGTTCTAGCAAACGTTCAAAGGTGAACTGGTGCCTGTCCCACAAGAACTCTTCCAAAAAATTGAGAAAGAAAAATATTACCAAGTATATTGTACGAGGACAACATTATACTAATACCAAAATCAAACAAAGAACAGAAAAAAAAACTACAGACCACTCTCATTAGTGAACACAGATGCAAAAATCCTCAGCAAAAACCTAGCAGACTGAATCCAACAAAGCATCAAAAAGAGAATACACCATGACCAAGTCGGATTCATTCCAGGAGCACAGGATGGTTCAAAACCCGAAAATCAATGGATGAAATTCACCATATCAACAAAGAGAAAAAAACCACATGATCATATTGTTACAAGGCAGGGAGGGGGCACCCTCGAAACCCCAGACCTGCCCTGTTGTAAATGGGTTCTGCCATCCACTGCATCAATACAAAATATATAGGACCTTTTGTGGAAAGGAACTTTGATACAACTAGAAAGGACAGGGAAGACTAAGAATTTACTTTCTAAGTCAAGCACCCAGTGCTATCCAACTCCTCGTGGGTGAAAGTCCACCCAAACGGGGTTTGCCCAAAGCAAGTATCCAAAGTCTGCTGCAGGTCTAGAACAGCTTTTGGCAGGGACCCACACACAAGGGTCAGAAACAGCCAGACAATTCTGGGAGGAGCCAAAATACCTTTCAGCAGGGACCCAGCCAAAAGGGTCAGAAACAGTCAGACAATTCTGAGAGGAACAGAACAAAATCAAAAACAAAATCAACACAGCCATCGTTAACCTCCCCATGGGTCTGTCACCCACATCTCTTTCAATCAGTCCAGGCCAGTGCAGCTTCTTTACAAGTCTCTCCGCTCCTTGGGCCTCTGCTGGCCTCCATCCTTCTTCCATCTCCTTCTGTCTTCTGTCTGTGTGTCTCCTCTGTGTGTGTCCTCTGTGTGTCTCTTCAGCTTCTCATATCCTGCTCAGTTCCACCCTACCTTGGGTGGGACAGGGAACCTGGGACACACCCTTTCTCCTGGGGACCACTCTGTTACAATATCAATACACGCTGAGAAAGCAGCTGATAGAGGTCAACATCCATTTATGATGAAGGCCCTCAAAATTCTAGGGATAGAAAGAATATATACATCTTTTAAAGATTTATTTTTATTTATGCACACAAGAGCTGGGGTGCAGGCCAGAGGTATGGGTGAGAGGATTCACCAGAGACAGAGTGGGGAACAAAACAGGCAGATCTACTGAAATACACTGCTGAGGGGAGCAGCGGGGAGACAGGAGAGGTCTGCTGCACCCTGTGGGAAGCTCCCTGGCCGGAGATCGAACTTAGGCTGCAGTGGTTGGTGATAGCTTCACGTGCTGAGACTTTAACCTCTGAGCCACCAGGGAGAACTTAGAAGGAATATACTTCAACATAAAAAAGCCAAACATGACAAATCCACAGCCAATATAATTCTTAATGGTGAGAGGCTGAATCCTTCCCTTTAAGAACTGGAACAAGACAAGTATGTCCAGGCCTCCCTGGTGGCGCAGCAGTTGGGCGCTGCCCTCTGGAGCTGTCGGCAGCAGCGATGCAAGTTCGACGCCCGGCCGGGGAGAATCCCACATGGCGCGGCAGACCTCTCCTGCCTTGCCCGCTGCTCACCTCAGCAGTGTGTTTCTGATCTGCCTGTTCTGCTCCCCGCTCTGTCTCTGGTGAACCCTCTCGCCGCCCCACGCCTCTAGCCTGTACCCCAGCTTGTATGCATAAATAAATCAATCTTTAAAAAAAAAAAAAGACAAGTATGTCCACTCTCACCACTGCTGCTCAATATAGTACTGGAGGTCTGAGCCAGAGCAATAAGGCCAGAGAGAGACATACAAGGAATCCAAATAGGGAAAGAAGAAGTAAAACTACACTATTCACAGATGATATGATAACATAGCGAAAACCCTAAAAACTCCACAGGAAAACTAAATAAAACAATAACGCAGTTCAGTAAAGCAACAGGTTACAAAATCAACACACACAAAAAGCATATCCCCTTATATGCAACCAGTCTGAAGAAGAAAAAACCAAGAAAATCATCCTATAACAGGGTGGTCCCCAGGAAAAAGGGTGTGTCCCAGGTTCCCTGTCCCACCCAAGGTAGGGTGGAACTGAGCAGGATATGAGAAGCTTGAGAAGAGAGGAGACACAGAGGAGACAGAACACACAGATAGAAGACAGGAGGAGATGGAAGAAGGATGGAGGCCAGCAGAGGCCCAAGGAGCGGAGAGACTTGTAAAGAAGCTGCACTGGCCTGGACT
>PVIJ01010605.1:37844-59466 GCA_004024925.1 Scalopus aquaticus
TACATACAAGCTGGGGTATAGGCCAGAGGTGCGGGGCGGCGAGAGGGTTCACCAGAGACAGAGTGGGGAGCAGAACAGGCAGATCAGAAGTACACTGCTGAGGGGAGCAGCGGACGAGGCAGGAGAGGTCTGCCGCACCATGTGGGATTCTCCCCGTCCGGGCGTCGAACTCGCGTCGCCGCTGCCGACAGCTCCACAGCGCAGCGCTCAACCGCTGCGCCACCGGGGAGGCCCTTCTTTCTGACCCTTGTGTGTGGGTCCCTGCCAAAAGCTGTTCTAGACTTGCGGCAGGCTTTCGATACTTGCTTTGGGAAACCCCATTTGGGTGGACTTTTACCCACGAGTTGGATAGCATTGGGTGCTTGACTTAGAAAATATATTCTTTGTCTTCCCTGTCTTTTCTAATTGTATTAAAGTTTATTTCCACAAAAGGTCCCATAGGTTTTGGTTTGTATTGATGCGGCGGACAGCAGAACCCATTTAGACCAGGGCAGGTCTGGGGTTTCGGGGGTGCCCCTCTCCCTGCCCTGTAACAACCCAATTTACAATTATACCAAAAAAAAAATTAAATACCTGGAAATAAACCTCACAAAAGAGGTAAAAAACCCACACACACAAAAAAATTCCAAAACATTGATCAAAGGAATAGAAAAAGACACAGAGAAATGGAAAAATCACTCCCTGCTCAGGGATCAGAAGAATTAACATTATCAAAATGGCCATCCTACCAAAAGTAATTTACAGATTTGTGGGTCTGCTAATCCTAAGCGGCCCGACCGCCACCATTTAGTTATCTGTAACTCCGCATTCCTACCCAAGGTCAGAACTGCCCAGTCAGTTAGCTAGAGGAGCCCAACCCTACAAGGCGCCTTTCATCTTCTAAAGCAGGTCGCTTTGGGAAGGGTGTGCATCACAAGGTGTGACTGGGACACCCAGGCAGCCAAGGACGGGTGTATGACAAAGGACCCCAGAGGCTGATCAGTGGAACACTTATGGATGCGAAACCCTGGCTGGGGAATCTGAGGCTTGACCTCAGTGGTAATACTGAGTCATCAAGCAGAGAAGAAATGGCTGGAGAGCAGACCCACACGCCCTAGTGTTACAGATAATGGGATACACTTTTTTCTACTTTTGCTCTTTCGCTCTTCTTTTTATTTTCCTTCCCCCTACAACTGAGGCTGTGACTATTCTATCAATAAAGAGGCCAGGATTTTGCTCATTGAGCAGCATCCTGCATTCTGTAGCCTGCTCCACGGCGCTCTGTATCTGTGTGGTGTTGCACCCGGCGCAACAAGCGAGCGCAGTAACGGCCGCGACGAGACCCACTCGCACCTCCGCCGCGGTGCTCAGGGAACGCGTCGCTCTTACCTCTCTCCACTCCGCGCTCCCCAGGCCTTGCACGTATAAGACGCAAACTAGAGAGAGGAGAGAACACAGGTGAGCGCCACGGGCGCCGCCTCCTCCCTCCCGCGCCCAGCTGCCCGCCCTCACCGCGTGCGACGCCGTCCGGGGCACCGAGTCAGCAGAGAAACTGGAGCCCAGCGGCCCGGGACGCGCGGGGCAGCCGGGCAGCCCAGGCCTCCGGACGCCGCCCGCAACCCGGCTCGCCCAGCCCCAGCCGGCGGCCTTCCGAGTCGGGTCTGCCGGGTGCTCCATGAGGGGAGGGGCCTGTCGGCCACGCGGCCCCACGGTGCCCCTCGGCGGGGGGGGGGGGGGGGGGGGGGGGGGGGGAGTTCACTTCACTGCCCCGTGATGCCCCCACGCCCTGGGCGGAGAGCCCGCTTCAGGCTGGAGCCTGCCCGGAGGCCACGGCCGAGCGGATGCGCCGTCCGCCCGCACACCCTGCTCCGGCAGCCGGTCCCCCGTCCTCGGGGGCCAGATCCCCGTTCCCGCGAGGCCCCAGGCCCCCTGCGTGCCACCCAGGGCGTCCAGGGAGCCGTCTCGGAAGTGGAGGCCAAGATCCGGACTCACGGCCACCTCCTCCGGCGGCCTCAACTCCTGCCGGCCCAGGGCACCCGCAGGCCGGCCGCCCGCCCCGCCATCCCGAGAACACGCGTGGACACAGCCCTCCAGTGTCCACCCGTGTGGCGCCAGCCCCGCACTCACTTGGGTCGGATTTAGAGAAGGTGTCTCTGTCCAGGAGGTTTCTGTGGAGAGGAGCAGAGAGGGAGGCGGCGTGAGAGGCGGCGCGCTACCCGGCACACAGGCCCCCCGGCCGCCTGCCCCCCGGCCCCCCGGCCCCGGCGGACAGGCGCCGGCCCCACACAGGCACGGGCGGGACAGCGCGGGGAGGGGCACGGGGAACACCAGGGGAGACCCAAGCACACGAGAAGCCCCGTTTCCCGTGGGGCCCCACACGCTCGTCCTAGCCCAGAGCACACTCGTGAGATCCGGCGTGGGCGGCGCCACACACCCCGACAGCCCTCCGGCGCATCCGCGCTCACTGGCCTCGCTTAGAGGTCAGCCCCGCCTCACAGCAGGGCCCAGTGCCTCGCGCCCTCTTCGCCCTTTCTCTCTGCATTTTACTCAGCCCAGATTAAGAAAACTGAAAATGACGGGAAATAAAAGAATCCAAGGTGGGAAAGAGGGACGCTGTGGGGCGTGTGAAGCCCTAAAGCTGGAAGGCAACACGTGCGTGAGCGCAGGAGCAGGCCCGTGTCAGCACGCACAACCCCGTCGTGTGTCCAGAGACAAGTGACGAATGAGAAGAAAAAGAAATTAAGAAAATAATTTCATTCAGTTGCTTGAAAAGAATAAGATACTGAGGAATTAACCAAGAAGGTAAAGGGCACACAAGAAAATTTACAAGACGATACTGAAGGCTACAGGTCCAGACAAGTGGAAATGGAAAGACAGCCCAGGCTCCCAGACAGAGAATCAATACAGCGCAAATGGCCATTCTACCACAACTGAGGTTTAGGGTAATTCCCATCAAAACGCCAACAGCTGTATTCAAAGAAGCTGGACAAAAAACATTAAAAATCATGTGAACCCATAAAAGGTCTTGAATAGGTAAAGCAACACTGGGGAAAAAAGGGAAACGGAGGGATCATATTACCCGGCTTTAAACTATGCTATGAAGCAACAGTAATTGAAACAGTACGGTACTGACATAAAAATAGACACAGATCAATGGAACAGAAGCAAAAGCCCAGAAACAAATCCACATATCTATCAATACTTAATTCATGAGAAAGGAGATGCAGTCTTACGGCGAGAAAGGACCATCTCTTTAACAGATGGTGCTGGGAAAACAGGACAGGCAGAAGAACGAGGCTTGGTCACTCTCTACTCCACACAAAGAGATGAGTCCAGAATGGATCAAAGGCTCAGATCTAAGACCTGCGACAGCAACTACGCTGAAGACAACAGTGGCGACACCTGTCTGAGCCCTGGTGACCAGGCCATCTCTGAATGGCCAACTTCAACAGGATGCAGAAGCGAATACCCGGATGACGTCACCTTAGCAGGCTCTCACAAGCAAAAGGAAGTGGAAGTAGATTAAAAAGATGCGGCTGAATGGGAGAATATGTTCACACATTACACAAGATATAATATCCAAGACACACTCACAAAGTCAATTTAACAACAAAAAAACAAGCCAATGAACAAATGGGCCGCAGCTATGAACAGAAAACTCCCTAAGGAGGAAATCAGGCCAACAGCGAGTAGAAAGATGTTTCCTGCTAACAACCAGAGGCAGGTCAAAGTCACAGATTCTATCATCCAAGCCGGTGAGAGGGGCAGAGCTCAACAAGGCCGGGGACACGGCCGGAGCGTGAACGGGCCGGCGAGAGCGAGCCGGGAGTGGCGTGCAGGGCACGTAGAAGGACAAGGGCAAGTACTGGACATTCCCGCAGGGGACACTGACCAGGCAAACACTGGCGGGAGCAGCTGACCTGGTGGGGTGCAGGAGGGGTGGGAGGAACGTCAAAGGGGCCTCGGGGAGCGGAGGAATAAGGACAAACAAGAACGTCCGCAGCCTCAGGGGCCGTGGACGGCCCAGCGCGAGCCTCTGCCGGGGCAGCGGCGGCGCCGGGCTCGCCGGGCCGGGCGCGTCCTCCCCGCTGACCGCGCGGCTCTGCGGCCGGGCCGTGCCCACGGCGCGGCGCGGCCAGCGTCGAGGCCCCGAGGCCCCGGCCCTTCCGTCCCACAGAGCAGGCGGGTCTCGCTCTACGTGAGCGCGGATCCGTCGCCGCTGCGGGGCGCGAGGCCAGGCCGTGGCCGCGGGGACACCGGACGGGCCCAGCCGGACACCCGCGGTCCCGCGAGCGGCCAGCCGCGCCTGGGCCGAGCCCGACCCCCAAAGGGCTTCAGAGCCCGGGCGACCAGGCCGCTGCCGCCAGCACGCTGGTTCCTGCCGCGGGCGCGAGGCGCGACGCGAGGTGCCGGCTCAACCCTCACGAGGCGGCGGCGGCACCAACGCCCGGAGCCGGCCCCGCTTCGCCGGCCGCGGTGTGGCGACCGGGCTGAGGCGCCGGGATGGGCCCCGCCGGGCAGCAGAGCCTCACGGCGGCTCCTCAGGGCGGCGCCTGCGTAGGGGCGACAGCGGCCACGCGCCTCCCTGCAGCCGCGGGCCGCCCCCAGGGGACGGGTGGGGGGACTGGGATGGTGGAGCAGGACAGGCCCGGGGCCCGAGGCGCTGGGAAGGCGCGTCTGGGGACCCGCGGCCCGTGGCGTCCCGCCCACGCCTGGCCCCGCCCACGCCTGGCCCCGCCCACGTGGCCCACACACGTTGCGCGGCCCCGCCAGGGCCTGGCCCCGCCAGCGCCTGGCCCCGCCCCCACACGGCCTCGCCCCACACACGTTGCGCGGCCCCGCCCACACATGGGCCCCGCCCCCACACGGCCCCACCCCCCACACGCTGCGCGGCCCCGCCCACACGCGGGCCCCACCCCCCGCACGCGGCCCCGGGCGCCACCGGGCCTCGCCGGCGGGTCTGGCTCCCACTCCAGCGGCCTCACTGTCGGATGGGCCGAGGCCAACGGTGCCGGCTCCTTAGGCCTGCTCCCCCACGGGCAGGCGCCAGCCAAAGCCACGCTAGCTGCAGGACCCCGCCCCAGTCGCGGGCCGGGGGTGCGGGTGAGGTGCTGCCCGGCCCGGCGCACCTCCGCAGGGCGGGCTCCGGGGGCGCCACGGCACGGGGAGCACCCCAGGAGCGAGGGGCCGGGCTCGCGCGGCCGGAGGCGTCCGGCCGCCCCCTGACCTGAGCAGCAGCCGCGGCGCGGACTGGGCCGGGAACTTGCCCCGGCTCCCACCACCCGCGGGGCAGCCCCCCGGCCGCGCCAGCTGCAGGGGCCGGGCACACCCACAGGCTCGCGGACGAACAAGGGCCTCTGTCAGGGCTGTTTCCTCCCGCCCGGAGGGGGCGGGCTGCGGCTTCAGCGGGTTTTTCCATGAATAGCCTAAAAGAGCGCAGCTGTTCACCCCTCCGCGGGCACGCCTCTCCGTGGGCCCCCCACGGGCCAGCTTGCCAGTGGCTTCTGGAAGCATGTTCTCCACCTCCAGGCCCTACATGCTAAAAAAACAAATGACAGGGCACCCCCAAAATGTGCTGCACCCCCACGACTAAGGCCTCTGTGCAGCTACACCTGGGCGCACTCAAAGTCAGCGGGAGATCCCCCGCGAAGGCTGCTCCTGACCCCCAGCAAGGACCCCGCGGGCTCGGCCAGAGCTGAGCGGACGCCAGGGCCTCCTCCGGGCAGGCCGCGAAGACAGGCGGGGGCGGCACCCCGACCCGGCCCTGCTCCGCCGCGGCAGGGAGTGTCCCTCAGCAGCACCCGCAGCCCTGGCCAGCGCCCTCAGCCCCTTGCAAACCGACTCCAGACCCCCGACCCAGGAAGGGCGGGGCGTCCAGGGGTCCAGCTGCGAGCAAGCGGGCGCGGCGGCCCAGGCTTGGGGTCACCTCTCTGGGCGCGGTGAGGGCAGCACCCGGGCCGCCCCGCCCCGCGCTGTGCCACGCCCGCTCCCCGGCAGAAGCGAGCGATCTGCAGGGTCCATGGGCCTGGCGCCTGGGCACCGAAGCCCCGCCTTCCAGGGCGTGGAGACCCGGGAGCTGTGGAGGGGACCCCCGGAGGGCAGCAGCAGGCGCCGCTCACTTCGGAGCCGGCGTGACCTCGCGCTCGCGCCCGGCGCCGTCTGCAGGCGCGGCGGCTGCTCCCCGGCGGCCCAGCGCTCTGCTGGGGCCCGGGGCATCCGGCCAGCACGCCGCCTCCAAACAGACCACACAGGTCACCCGCGGCCCGAGGCAGGTGCCCAGCCGATGAGCGCGGACCCGCACCGTGGTTTACAGGACCCGGACCCGCCTCCACGCCGAGCCCCCGGCGCTCAAGGGCCCCCAGCCGTGGGGACCTGCAGCCCACAGGTCGCGGTGCAGGCCAGGCGTGGGGCCACCAGTGGCAAGTCCAGGGAAGGCAAAGCCGCCGTCGCAATGGGGCCCCCGCTGACCGGCCAGCTCTGCTCACCGCCAGCCGGGCGGATTTTAAGTGACTGTGTGTATCACACGGTCAGCTTGGCACAGTCCAGGACCACCCCCCGAGACTGGGGTTCACAGACCAGGAGTTGGACGTAGGAGTCTGCATTTTAGCCCAGTGCCCTCCCCCACCCGCCGGCCCAGCGCCCACACAGCACTGCCCGGCCCCCCAGGCCCCTGTCCGGCCCCAGCAGCCCTGTCCGGCCCCAGTGTCCCACCCGGCCCAGGCGCCTGCCCAGGAGAGGCCGAGGACCAGGGATCTGTCACACCGTGTTCAGCCTGACAAAGTAGGTTAATCACTCAGTGCAGGGGACAGCAGAGCTCACTCAGGCAGGATGGGCGCTGCCCCCGCCCCCTTGCTTCTCCCCGCACCCAGCGTGGCCCCCGATCGCCGCTGACCCACATGTCCAGGGTGAAGGGCCGCCTGGGCCTGCCAACCTGACCCCAATCTCATCATCGAAAAGACGGTTTCTCGGGGAAATGACAAAAATCCCCGAAATCCTGTGTGAGGAGCAGCACGGCGAACACAGCCCTGACTGTGGGCAGCGGGCTGTGGGCAGCGGGCAGCGGCAGCATTCCTGTGGGCCTGGCCTCCGCTGCAGCACTGTTTTCAGAAGACAGAGGGAACAGCCAGGAGAATCTTCCCTTCTAAGGTCTTATCATTTCGGTGATACACACTTTAATTAGGTTACCTAATTAACTTAAAAATCCACCAAGATTAGCATAATGAAGAGGGATGATGGTAAGAGCCCGATAATGGCCGGAGAGAGGCCTGTGCTACAGGGAGGCCCCTCGCCAGCAGCCCCGGGCAACCCCTCCAGCCCCTCGACTGCCTGGGGCCCGCCTCGTCCTGGCCTGGCCCCAGGGCCTCTCGGGGTCTCTTCCGGGCAGGAGGCCGCCACCAGTTTCCCGCAGGTCACCCCAGCCAGACCCCCACCTTCGCAGGCCCTGGGCCTTGCGAGGGGCGCAGGAAGCCCACCGTCCACAGCACGGCCCCCGGTGAGGCAGGCCACGAGCCCCAGCCCCCTGCGAGCTTCGCCACCCAGGCGAGGTGGAAACGCTGTGAAGCTCCCGAGCCCCAGACCCGGGACAGTGGACGGGGTCTCCGTCAGAGAGGCTGGTCCTGCTCGGCACGGGCCAGCAGGTCAGCAGAGGGAGGGGACCCCGCAACCCCAGAGCAGAGGCGCTGGTCGACGCCTCCCTCTCAGCAGGCTCGGCGGGTCTGCAGGCAGGCAGGACATCTGGGGGGCGCTAAGTGAGGAGGGGTTTCCCACCGTGAGGCAGAAAGTGCGCACTGCAGCCAACGCAACGTCCGCGGGCGCCCCTGCCGTTGCGGGGGCGCCACCAGCCCTGCACCCCTCCCGCCAGGGCAACCGCTGCCCACTGCCGGGAAACTGACCCCCAGAGGGCCGGCGCAGGAGCCGCTGCCCGCTGCCTGCCATCCCCGGCAGGGATGTGGGAAGCGCGGAAGGCGGCTGCCAGAGAGAAAGTCGTGACTCCCAGGTCTCAGCCAAGCTCCCCTGCTGCAGGCTGAGCCCAAACCTCTCCAGCGGCACCAGCCCGGAAGGGTGGGGGTGAGGCGCCGGGAAGGCTGCAGGAAGTGGGTGGGGAGAGGCCGGGGGCACCAGAGCAGAGGGGTCCCGGCCCTAGGCGCCCGCAGGGGATAGGAGTCTGGCCCCTCCAGCCCGAGCCTATCCTAGGGGGTTGCGGGCGAGGGGTCCCAGTCCGTGCCCTGGGCTCCTGCCCGCAGCTCGGGTCCCGGACCGGGCTCGCCAAGTGGGCGGCGGCCGGGGTTCCCGCCGCTGAGTCACAGCACGGCCAACTTTCACGCGTTTCCCAGAGAGAGGAGCAAAGTCCCGGCCAGGAGCCCCCGGCTCGCGGCTACCCCTCTCCCGCCCTGCTGCGCCCGCCCCGAGGCGGCCAGACCCTCCTGGGCGCCCCGCGCGCAACTTCCCAGCCGCGCCGACAACGCGGGCCGGGCGCCCCGGCCTCCCCCGCGGGCGAGCACGGGGCGCCGCTCACCTGCAGGACACCGACACCTCCACGCGTGTGGCGGGGATGGCGGCGCTCAGCGGGGCCAGGTCCCCGAGGCCCGCCGAGCTGGTGCAGCGGCTGTCCATGCTGGCCGGCGCGGCCGACTGAGCGCGAGCGGGCGGCGCGGGAGGAGGCGCGCGGGGCGGAGGCAGCGCGCGGAAGGGGCGGGCCGGGGAGCTGGGGGAGCGGGGCTCACTGGGCGCCCGCCTCCGCGCTGGCCTCGCCACGACCCCACCGGCCTCTGCGGACCCGGGCGTCGCAGGGAGGGGGCGCCCGCCCGACCCCGCCGTCCTAGGGGGACGGATCCCAGCCCCCGGCCGTGCCGCCCCCGCCTGCCAATCAGGGCTGCGCCCGCTGGCAGCTCCCGCGCAGGTGGGCAGCCCGGGGTAGCGCCCCGCCCCGCGCTCTGCCCTGCGCACCTGAGGTCCCCATAGCCCCAGGGTCGCGGCTGCTCGAGCGTGGGCGGCCCCGGAGGGCGGGGCGCCCCCCCCCCCTCTGCTTGGCTTGTGAAGGGTCAGACCAAGGTGGGTCACGAGGAGGGGAGGCTGAGGGCGGCGGGGACCTGGGTGTCCCTATTCGCTCCGCTCTTAAGGACCCGGGGGCCCCAAGCTGAGGACCCCACATTGTCTTCTGCTCCCCCTCGTTTCCAAAAGCCAAGTTCCGCGCTGGCGCCTCAAGTCCCCACTGAATAATGCAGCCCCTCTCTGCGGCGCCCATCCTCGGGTCCAGACCCCAAAGGAGCCCCACGAACCGGTGCAGAGGACTGGACTGGCGCAAGGGGTTCCCCAGGGGCCGGACGCGCCCGCGGCCGGCATGAGGCGCCCCCCTCCCGCCTCTGCGCGCCAGGCACCCCGCACCTGCACCCCCAGCTGAGCAGCCCCGGGCGGGAGGTGGACAGCGGCTGGCGCTCTCCTCCGCGGCCGTGGGGGCCCTGCGGTGGGGCCGTGAGAGCAGTACCCCCAGCCGCGGATTCCGCCCTGCTCTCCCACCGCCGCCGCGCCCTGCACAACGCAGCGTCTGTTTCCTTTCCTCGTTCCCATCCCAAATTCGCCTGTGTCTCGTCACTGTTTGGAAAGGTCCTGTGAAGGGTCAGACCAAGGAAACTCCAGACACCTGCTCTGCTGCCCAAAAGCAGCCGTGGGAAGAGGCCTGCCCCTCGCTCAGACTTCCCGCTGAGCCTCCCCGGAGCGGAGCACCTAGACGCGGCTCTTGCCCACAGACGCTCGCGCCTCCCCAGCCGCCTTACCCAGCTATCACTGAGACCCCCGCGCGTGAATTTGCCACTGGATGAGTTTCGGCGCGTGCCCCCCTCTCTGAGCCCCCACGCACAGCCGTCACCCTCGTCCCCAACACTCTTGCTCCTTTCAGCGCCGACAGCCGCCGGCCGCCATCTCCGCAAACCGCGGCTCGCAGGGCAGCTCATGGGGGTCGCCCGCGCTGGTCACAGGGTCCTCGGGCGGGCGGGCCTCCGGCCACGCAGGCTGGACTTCTGCGTCCACGCAGGCGCATGTGCGGACACGCGTCACATGGACCCCGCGCCGGAGCAGCCGGAGCCCGGCCTGGGGGTGAGCGCGACTTTGAGACCCCTAAACGCTTCCCAAAGCCCCGCCGCCCACCCTGCGCACACTCCGCGCTGCCGGTCCTGGCTTGGCCACCCCCGAGGCTGGGGCCAGAGCGTGTTTGGGGGCGCATCTGCCGTCCGCCTCCCTCGCGGGGCATGTCTGCACAGAGCTCGAGCTCGCCTTGGCCCGGCTGCTCCTCACGAGACTCCAACGCTCCGGGCGCTCTGCGCAGCCCGCGTGCGCCCTCGCCGCGTAGACTCACGGCAATGCTGGGTCCTAGGCCGCGGGCAGAGTCGGCATCGCCTCAAGCGCCGTCCTGGAGCGACCGTGCGTCTTCCACGTTTTGCGGCTCCTTAACGTCTCCAGGGATGGGTGCCCTAGAGGCGGCGGCCTGGAGACAGCACAGGAAAGGCCCCGTGACCGGACCAGAGTGAGGCTGCCGCGGGAGGACCCCAGGAGCCCGAGGGGGAACGAGCTTCCGGGACCAGGGCTGGAGCAGGCCCCTAGGGTTTCCTTGGGAGCCCCCAAGTTTCCAGGCTTCGTGGGTCTGAGCCCTGCCGGACGCTGGAGGGAGCACAGAGGGGGTGGCCAGGGTCTCTGCCCCATCCGCACACGTGCCCGGCGGCCGGGTCTCTAGTCCCAGCTTTATTTTGGAGAATTTTTGATCAAGTTTTCCCTTATTAAAATGTGCTTAAGTGAGGGAAACACGTTTGGAATGTGCTAGAATCTCCAGATCTCCTCCCTGGAGGCGGGAGGCGGGGTGCGGGCAGCCTCGCCCTGGGGCAGTCTCCGCCTTCTTTTCAGCAGAGGCTTTTACAGTGCCGGGCTAGAGGCGGCTCCGTCTGCAAACTGCTGTGCTCCGCGGCAAACAGCGCGAGGAGCGGGCACAGCCCTGGGGAGAGCCCTCCTGGCAGGAGCTGACTGGGCGCCCACAGCCGAGCATGCCGAGAGGCCAGCTGCCCTGGGCTCCCTACAGCAGCCCGGAAGGGGAGTGGGCCCCGCCTCACTCAGCCCGGGCCCGCCCACAGGGCTCTGCCACCAGACTGGGCCCGCAGGCCCCAGCAGAGCAGGGGCCTCAGAGCTGGGCGTGGGGGGCTGGGAGTGTGAAGGGTGGGCGCTCGGGCCAGGAGGGTGGAGTCCCGCTCCCCAAGACGGTGCAGGCCCCGTTTCTGCTGAACAAGAGGATCACTTGCAGCACCCAAGGCCCGGCCCCCGTGGGAATCCGGTGCTGTCCAAGGAGCACTCACCTGAAGTTTCACCAGCTTCTGATTCATGTGGATGCTCTTCTTGTCACCGCCTTCCTGTCGATGCTAAGGGACACCCCACAGGGGACACGCCTGCCGAAGACCCCCCACGCCTTCCCGCCAGAGCAGGCGTGCGCGACACAGCTCTTGTCCTGCAGGCTTGGGCGCAGGAGAAAGGGCGCAGGCAGCCAGCTCCAGCCCGACGGTGGCGGCCCAAGAGACGCCTGCCAATGTCCATGTTAGGTCAGCAATTGTTTTGCAATGTGGGAGTTTGAGACATCTTTCCAAAATGTTATTTTCTGGGCCTCCCTAGGGGCACAGTGGTTAAGTCTCAGCCTATGAAGCTGTCTCCAGCCACTGCAGCACGAGTTCGATCCCAGCCAGGGAGCTGACCCACGGGGTCTCCCCGCTGCTCCCCTCAGCAGTGGGTTTCAGTGGATCTGCCTGTTCTGCTTCCCACTCCGTCTCTGGGGAGTCCTCTCATCCCCCGCACCTCTGGTCTGCACCCCAGTTCTTGCATGCATGAAGAAACAAAAACAAACCTTTAAAAATATATATCCTTATAAAAAAAAAAACACGTTATTTTTGCCTGTTAAAAATACAGATATTTTCCACAAACTTGGTGCCCACATGCTGCCTTCTGAAAGGCATTTTGTGTTTTTAAACAGCCATCAAACAGGATTTTGCATTTTAACTTCCTAAAGCAAGATCAATAATCCAACAGGATATCACAAGCAAACAACCAGCCACAGAAAGGGAAAGCAAACACAGAATGGTGTCACCTCATACCAGAGGCACAATTCAGACGCGGGGCTGCCTTTCCCTGCTGGGGCCGCGGGGGCTGTGGGGGGCTGCAGGCACACCCCCCTTCACTGCTGCGGGCCGCTGGCTGGCGTGTCCTCTGTTAGAATGTGTCCTCTGCCTGGGACATGGACCAGTGCAAGCCAGCCCCACTGTCTGCTGAGGAAGGAACACGAACCTCACGCCCTGTCCAAACACTGCCCATGGGTCAGAGACCCCACCACATAAGGCCTGGAGCCATAGAATTCCTAGAAGAAAATACAGGAGAAAAATCGTCTGACCTTGAGTGAGGCGAATATTTCATAGCTATGGCACCAAAAGCATGGTGTAAAAGCAGATTTTTTTTCAAGATCAAATTAACACATTAGATTTCCTCAAAAGAACACGTTTCTATTCCTTGGAAGATGCTGTGACATCAAATCCAAGGCACGCCACTCTCGAGGTTCCGCATCGCAAAGGGCACCCGGACTCCCGGCCCCCGTGGGACTCGGAGGGCTGCCGGGCCAGCAGGTGCAGAAGCCCCAGTCCAGGCCCCATCCCTGCGGGTGACCCCAGGACTGAGCACACAGTTGCTGCTGCTCCCCCACAGTCTCCCATTCTTCTGCTGGGGCCACGCGTGTGATTCTGTTTTAAAAAACAGTGAATGGGGCCTCCCTGGGGTGCAGGGGCTAAGTCTCAGCCTTTGAAGCTGTCCGCAGCCACTGCAGCACGAGTTCGATCCCCAGCCAGGGAGCTTCCCACAGGGCACAGCAGACCTCTCCTGTCTCCCCACTGCCCCCTCAGCAGTGGACTTCAGTGGATCCGCCTGTTCTGCTCCCCACTCTGTCTCTGGGGAGTCCTCTCACCCCTGCACCTCTGGCCTGCACCCCAGTTCTTCTATGCAAAATAAATAAATCTTAAAAAAAATCAAACAGTGACTGGCAGATACCTTCCGTGCGTCGTTCTCCAAACCCCACACTTAAGCTAGTCTGTATTCAGAAGTTAAAGAATTCAGACCCAGCTCATTTTAAACTCTAATGAAGTGGTTAACGCCGTGACGTAAGCAGGCAAGTGAGTCGACAGGCTAAACTCTTTTTGAAGATCGCTGGAGTGAGCCAGGAGTGTGGCGTGGGAGGGGGGCCCTGAGAGCTTGCACAGGCGTGGGGGGCCTTTTCCAGGGAGAGCCGGGCCCCAACTCCAGTCTCTGGGGCAGGGAGAACCTGACTTATAAAGCTGACGTGGCAGCAGACCTTGACCTTAAATCGTGGTAAATGCTCACACAAACCTAAGCAGCTTGGGTGTTTTCTGTTCCTACCTTGCCCATTTCAAGGTCTTTGAAAGTGTTATTTTTTAATCTTTCACTAGGTGATTTTATCCCAGAACCGAGCTGATTCAAGAAGCAGGAAGCTCTCCCTCTCCCCGCTGGTTCTCGGGGTGCTTCCCGGTTCTGTGCTTCTCAGCTGGTGTTAAATTTAGCTGTCTCCAAATTTCCAGACACACAGCATTTAATTAAAGGTCGTTTTCCACTTTTAGCTTAATAGTCTTCTTGCTTTTGCTCTCTCACAATAAACCATGATCTTAATTAAAAATAAGAGTTTATAAGCCATCTAGGACAAAAAAGGAAATGGAGGGGCTCCAGCCCCCCCATCAGAAAACAGCAGATAAGAAAACTTATGTTTCAAGTAGGAAAAAAACCAACAGAACAATCGGGAAGGAAGAGCTCAAGGAGACAGGGGTTCTGTGGGTGTGCTCTGCAGGTGGGGGGCGCCCCAGGCTCCTCCTCAAGGGGAAGGCGGAGCCGTCTCAGACTGGCAAACCCTGCGACCCCACAGCTGACTCAGAGGGCCTCCACCTGCAAGCTGGCGAGCCGCAGCTGACTCTGGTGACCGACGCAGGAGAGCAAGGAGCGGCCGCCACGTGGCTGCGGCTCGAGAGAACCGGCTTGAAGCGGGGCTCGTGAGCCGCCCCTCCCCGTGGCGACCACTGCGGCTCCTCAAGGTCCTCGTCCACCCGGCGGCCGTCCTGGCGCTGGCATCTTGGCACCACTGTCCCAGTTCTCCACCCTGCCCGGCCACACGGCCACGCCACCGCCCCCCCCCACCCCAGGGCAAGGAGAATCTCCCAGTTGCTTCGGGACACGAGGCCGAGCGAGCGGGCCATCCTCTCGATGCAGGGGGCTGGGGAGATCGGTACCCGGTGCATTAGCTTCGGTTTAGAGAAATGGGCTGTTTCCCGCCCAAATTCACCCAGTGAGGAAAATCCACAAATAGAAAGGAAAATGACGCTGAGCAGCCGACGCCTCCGTGGAGCGCCTCCGCCGAGCGCCTCCGCCTAACCAGCATGTGCCGACACCGACGCCGCACACATCCCGTCCGCAGCCCGCACACGCGGCGGCTCATCAGAGACGGGCCACGCCGCCTTGAGCCCCGGAGGCTGTCCTGTCCCGGACTCCACCAGGTGGGCCCAGGGAGTGGGGACAGGGACAGGGACAGGGAGTGGGCCACAGGAGAGAAAGCCAGTTTGTGGGACCCTCCAGGGGAAGGCGGGCAGCCGGGCTCTGCGTCTGCGCTGAGGCTGAGGCAGCCCCCCACCCCGCGCCCACGCCCAGGGCCCGCCCGCTCCCCTCTGCCCCCGCCACCGCCAACCCGAGGTCCTCGCAGCAGTTCTGGCGCTTTGTGCCTCCGTTTCCTGGAGCCTCCGCCGGGACTCCTGCCCGGAGCACCATGTGGGGCCGCACGGCCGGGTGGGCTCCCCGAGGCCGCGCCTCGGCCTCCCCGCAGCTGGGTGTCTCTGAGACGGCTGGGCAGCCGCGGCCTCCCACTCCCCGCCCGCCCCCAGGCAGCGGAAGGGTCGTGCTGGGCGGGGCAGGCTGCGGGGAGAGGAGGGGCTCCGCGGCGCAGGGGGAGGCACCGTGCCGGCCGGCCGCGCCTCACCGGCTCGCGCAGGACGGCGGGTGGGCCTGGACCCGTGCTGGGAGCGGACACTCGGCCTCACTCCGCCCCGCGAAGCCTCCCGGACGCCGGCGCCGATGGAGGCGTGGGCCGGGGACACGGAGAGGACGGTCCGCGCTGGGCGCCTGGAGACGGGCCTGAGTTTCGCAGCGTGAGAACTCTGTGTCCTCCTGTCAGCCGCTGGGCTGCGACGCCCCTCCTCACGGACCCCCTCCTCAGGGACCCCCAGCCGTGCCCCCTCGCCCATCAGCTGCAGCAGCACCCCGAGAACACCGCAGCGTGCAATCTCCCCTCCATGCAAGAGCCCAGACCCTGGTTTCCGGAGGCCCCGGGGCGTCCCCCGCACGAACAGGCACCGTGTGGGGGCCGCAGCGGGGGACGGTCTCTCCTGGCGCTTCTGCAGTGCAGCCGCGGCCCCAAATCAGACCGGCCCTGTCCGGGGAGGGGCCGGAGCCTGTGGCTGTCGCGGGAGCGGGCGCGGGGCGGCGGCCGTCGGAGCCGGGGAGGGCGCTTCCCGCACGTGGCCAGGCCCTGCCGCCCCGCCCCCTCTCTGGGACAGGGAGGCGCAAACGGAGCAGACTCTGGCTCAGGAGCCTTTGGGAGGCGTTTCCACGGCGACGGGCGCGCGGGGGCGTGGTGCGGATCATCGCGGGGCACGAGCTCGCCGCCTGCAGCTCGAGGGCTTCCCCCGCAGCCGGCCACTCTCAGCACAGCGTGGCCCGGCAAGGGCTCGGCCAGCCCCGGGGCCGCAGCCCAGCCCAGCTCTGCGGGCCGGTATCCATCACTCCCCCGCAGCCCGCTTGGCTGAAGTCTCTAATTAACACCCCCGCAGCTCCCCCGTGAGTGACAGCCCAGCCCTAAAAACTGTTATTTGGCAGCCGGGCCAGGAAGAGCCGCGCCTCCTCACGGCAGGCGGGTGTGGCCGCCCGTGCGCGAAACCGCCCCCCGCCGCGCCCACCTGCCAGTCAGCCGGAGACTCAGTTTCCACCCACGCCACGGCAGCGCCGCTTCTCTCGGGCGACACGGTCAAAGTGCCTTTGGGGGGCAGAGGACGCGGGGGGGCCCGACCGGCACAGGCCCTAGCCGGCTTCGAGGCGCAGGCAGCCCCCGGAGCTCCGCAGCCGAGTCTCGGCCGCACCCCTGGAGCCCCCCACGGCCGGCGCGAGGGCCCCTGGGAGCAGGGGGCGCCTCTCCGGGTCGGGGCCCCAAACGCCAGGGCCGATGCAGGGCCACCTGGCCTCCCGAGAGGGCCGAGGCCGCCCCCACCACAGCCGGCGGCCGCCCGCTTGGCCTGGCGTCGCTGTTGACCGCGCGCGTCTCTGACCGTGTCCGCCGTGACCACGGCGCGTCCGCGGCTGCCTGTGCGCCGGCCCGCGGCCCCGTCCGTCTCTGCGGCCCAGCAGCCCCGCCCCGCCTGCGCCACCGCCTCATGGTCTTGAATTTCATCTTTTTACTTGAAATGGGCGAGAACTAGTCCAGGGAGGGAGCCTCCCCCGGGCTGCGCCGGGCGGTCCAGGTGTAGTCCTCCCGGCGGGCGCCCCCACAGGGCCCCCTCTGCGCCCGCCCTCCTCGCCCCTGCAGACGCCCGAGCTCCGGCCCGGAGGGCGCGCGCCCCTCGCGGCTGCGCAGACGGAAACCAGAGCTCCGAGCTCTATTTATAGCGTGTCCTAGCCGCGTCCGGGCTGAGAGCATTTCAATGAAAAGATTTAAATATAAACGTGGCCTTACGTTTCTTTCCTTCAATGAGGCTGTCCCCTTAAGAAAATTCGGGTCACGTCGCCCCCGGTACCAAGTGAGGGGCCCCAAATCCCCGCTGAGGACCGAGAGCCACACCAGCCTGGCCAGAGGCCGCTGCGGGGCGCCCAGGGAGGGAGCCGGCGCCGCCCTCCTCGTCAGGACTGCGCTGACCGTCTGGGATCGGGCCAGCCGGGTGCACCCGCTTGCCCGCTGGCCGGCGCCTCCCTGCAGCCACCCCCCACCCCCCTTCTGCCAAGACCGCCCCTGCGACCCTCCCTCCCAACTGCAGCTCCTGCCGCCCCGTCGAAGCCGCCGCTCAGCTCACCCCGCCTCCCGCTGCCCCCTCGCCCGCTGCGGTCTGCCCAGGAGCCGGAGGGGGCGCAGCAGCCTGCAGTCACTGACCCCCAGCGCCCCTTCCTGCCCTGCCCCCTGCGGCCACTCCTCCCTGAGCCGTGAAGACGCAGCCCCGAGGGTGCCCCAGCAGGCACAGGGCGGCTCCGGCCACCAAGCCCTCCCACATTGCCCAGTGGAGGCCTCTGCTGCTTACCCACAGCCCGCCGAGGCCCCGAAGCGCCTCCTCTCTCTCAGCGACTGTCCTGTCATCTCACTTTCTCATCCGTCTCGGCAGAAGAAGCCCACGCGGCGTGGGGTGAACGGCGGGTCAGACCCTCCCGCAGAGCCCCAGGAGGCAGCGCAGCCCCCGTGGGCAGATGAGAGGACACCCGTGGAAAGGCAAGGAGGGCCGTCGACACCTCAGCCACAGAGCGACACCGTGGTAAGACACGCCCTCGTGGGGAGGCGCCCCCCGCAGCCGGCGGTCCCACGCCCCCTCGGCCAGGCCTCAGGGCAGCAGCCTGCCTTGCTCTTGCCGCGGGGACACCCTGCTGCCCACACGTCCTCGCGCGCACAAGGGGCGTGCTGGGGACGCGCCACGCAGGTCACGGAGCACGGCCAGCACGCTCCTGGACCGAGCTCGCCGCCGCTGCCGCCTCCAGTCACAGCCGGGGCCCGGGCCCGAGCACGGCGTGGAAGCAGGCGCGGCCTCGAGCCTGGGGCCACGGGACACTAGCACGCGAGCCGACGAGGAAATGAGACACCGGGACGGTGCCGGCGAGGACACAGCCGCGTGGGAAGGGGCCGGCGAGCTGCCCGTCTCGCCACGGAACTGGAGGAAGGAGAACACACACAGCCAGAACCCGCAGGGGCAAGGGGACAGCGGCCACCAGAGCAGAAATAACCGAGCTGGATTCCGAAAGGCCACACGAAAGGCCGTGAAACCAAAGTCGGCTCTCGGAAAAAATGAACAAAAGCAGACAACGCTCCAGCCAGGCTCCCCGAGAAAACGGGACACCCTGACGCAGACTCAGAGCCAGGGCGCAGGCGCCCCGACCGCAGCCACCGTCCCCTGCGCTCTGGGGACGCGCGGCAGCCGGGAGGGCTCGGCAGACCCGCGCAGCAGCACAAGTCGGGGAACAGGAGACGGGAGGAGACCAGCTCCAAGCGAGGAAACCGCCACAGCCACAAACGTCCCCAGACACGCTGGCCCCGCAACAGCTGCAGAACAAGGGCCGGCCGCGGGGCTGAGGCTCCGGGGCAGCGGGCCGGGCCGGGGACACACGCTGAGGGGACCCGCGAGGTCACACGCGGCGTCACACGCCC
Organism: Scalopus aquaticus; assembly: GCA_004024925.1. Classification (NCBI taxonomy): domain Eukaryota; kingdom Metazoa; phylum Chordata; class Mammalia; order Eulipotyphla; family Talpidae; genus Scalopus; species Scalopus aquaticus. Next base: position 56,284 of record PVIJ01010605.1, read on the forward strand.
ACGCGGCGTCGAAGCACACAGACCAACCAACCCCCACACAAAGCTGCTGCTGCAAAGTTAGGGTCACAGCTCCCCGGCGCTCGAAGCCCGGCTCTGGGGCGCCCCTCCCGGGGTCCCGCCAGCATGCGCCGGGGTCGGCAGAGCAGCGGGTTCCGGGCTCTGCCTATGGTGGAGACACTGGCAGAGAAGTGGAGTCTCCCGCAGGCAACTCGCCAGCTTGAAAACGTTTGTTTTAATTGTATCACCTACAAATTGAACAATAACTTTCATACGAAGTAACTTTTAACCGTGGTAAAAAACTGTTGCAGGTAATTTTGGCTGCTACTTTTAAAATATTTCTCCACCTCAAAGGAAATGGTCAGCTCATGGGAAAGGGGCGCGGAGATCCAGAGGCTGATTTTCTGTAATAGAGGAGAGCGGAGAGCGCGTCTCAGAGGCCTCGCCCGGGCGCGGGTGTGTGGACGGAGGGGCGGCGGAGAGGTGGATCCCTGCTGCAGTGACCCCGGGGCCCCCAAACCCAGGCACCCGGGCACCGCTCGTGGGTGGGTGGCGCCGCCGGCCTCACCCCGTTGCTGTCGTACTGGACGCGGCTGCTGGGGATGGGGTTCCCGTTCACCGAGATCAGGTTTGGCCTCGAGGGGAAGCCCAGGACCTGGACGGTGCCGTAGGACAGGGTGGACACGCCCTGGTAGCCGTTCTTCACCACGGTGGCTCTGAGGACCCTCTGCGGGGAGAGAAGGGCTGCACGGGCTGGGCAGCGCCAGGCGAGGCCCGGAGCGGGCTCCCAGCGGCACACGCCTCTCCGCACAGACCCGCTGCCGCCCGGCCGCCAGACTCACGTTGCTGAATCTGTACTCCACGTAGAAGAACTCGTTGCTCTCGATGGAGTCTGCCGGAAGATGAGGGTCAGCGCCTGCGGCTCCCAAGTCCGTCGGCCACTGCCCCGCCATCCGGCGCGCGAGGCCGGAGCCCCCAACCGCCGAGTCGCCCCGTCACCACGGAGCAGGTGCTCTGCACGGCTGCCGGACACCCCACAGGGCACGGAGAGGGCTGGGGCTGCCGGGGTCCCCAGCGGCGGCAGGGCCAGCACACACCCAGGCGGCCCCCTCTGCTGTCCACACAGCCAGGGGACCGGCCCGCCCACCCCAGGGGCCTCGCAGTCCCCCCAAAAAACGCAAACGAGCTCAAGCATGAGACGCCTGGGCCGTGTCTCCTGAGAGAATTTTCTGGAAAAAATAGGAACGGGAAGAATAAAAGGGGCCGGGAGAGGGCGGCGTCCAGCAAGGGGAGCTGCGGCCAGCGGGCTGCGAGCGGCCTCCCGGGCGCCGCGGGAGGGCAGCTCTGCCCCGACCCAGCCTTGCAGGGCCGGCCGTGGGTCTGGCAGCGGGAGGGGAGCCGGCCCGTCCCCCCACAGCCCGGCAGGCCCCGCCGGCCGGCGCCCACTCACCGATGGAGTCGCCATCGTCCCAGAAGAGAGAGCCCAGCGCCTCCCCCTGTTCGTCCAGGGCGACGATCAGGCCGAAGGGGTTCACGCGGCTGCGGGGAGGGCGCCGCCAGGGTCAGCGGGGTGCGCAGAGCCCGGGCCCCCGAGGCCGCCTCGCCCGCCCTAGGCCCCCGAGCTCCCCTAACCCTCAGCAGCCCGGGCCCCCGAGGCCGCCTCGCCCGCCCTGCGCCCCCGAGCTCCCCTAACCCTCAGCAGCCCCGGGACCCCCGAGGCTGGGGGTGGGGGTGGGAGTGGGGCGGGAGTGGGGGGTGGGGGGCGGGGGGCGGGGGGCGGGCCCAACCCTCCGGAGCCTTTCCCCCGAAGGAGCGTATTTTTAGCCACTTTGCCTCCAGGGCTAGAGCTGATGAGAGGCTCTGATTTGCTTCCTGAATCTTTAATGGGAACTCGGGCTAATCGCAGCTCCCAGAAGCTGTGTCTGTGCTCGCGGCCTCCCGGGCTGCACGTGCTGTGGCCGAGAGCCCAGGTCCGACCCGCCCCCGCAGCCGGTGCCGCCTCTGAGCCTCACGCTGGGTGCTGGGGGCGCCTGGGCCTCTCCCTTCCCACCGCCCTGCCCCACCTGCACACACCCCGGCCAGCGGGCGGGCAGCGGCCTCACCTCAGCGTGGTGGTCCTGTCCGGGATCTGGGTGGGCAGGATGTACCCGCCGCGGATGAAGAGCGGGATCAGGTCCAGCGGGGCGGGGATCTCCACCAGCTTCCTGCTCCAGGACGGCGGCGCCTGGTCCCCCTGCCGGAGACGCGGGTCAGCTGTGCCGCCCGGGCTGGCCCCGGTCAGCGGCCCCGGTCAGCGACCCAGGCCCGCAGAGAACGGCATTTGCGGCACCACGGGTGGGCGAGGGTGCGGGGCCACTGCCCAGGGGCCAGGCCTCCGGCTACAGTGGCCTCCCTGTCCCCCCATCCCCACCCTGGTCCCCCGCTGTCAGGCCCAAGTGGTGGTCATCCCGCTGTCGCCGGCGCTTCGGCTCCTGCTGCCCCGTGTGAAGTCCCCGGCTGTCCCTGCCCTGGCCCCTCCCCGGCCCTTGCGCAAGGGGGGGCTAAAGCCAGCGCATCGCCGCTTTTATGCATAAAAATTTTTTGAGCGCAGACACGACAAGCCAACGGCCCCCCGGACAGGCCAGGAGAGGAGGACCCCGCTAAGACGCTGCCCACGTGAGAGGCCCAGCAACCCGGACACCTGCCCGCCCGGGGAGCCTGCTGGCCGCCCGGGGCGGGCAGTGGGCGGGGCAGCCGGGCAGGCCGAGGGCCAGGCTTCCCGGGACTGCGAGGACCGGCCTGAGGGCCATGGCCTGGACACCCAAGAGCCCCGTGCTGGCCCGTCGGGCACTGGCCAGCAGGAGGGGCCTGGGCCGACCCAGCGCGGAGGGCCCGGAGCCGCCTCAGCCCACGCTGCGTGCCGCCGCTGCTGGACGTGGAGAGGCGCCGCCGTGCAGGGCACCCCCGCCGCAGGCCCCCAGGACGGGCTGCGCGGCTGAGGACAGCGGAAGCCAGGCCGGCTCCCCACCCCGCGTCCTGGGCCCCGAGACGGCCGGAGCCCAGCGGCATGGGGGGCACGCGGGGACCCACCGTGTAGAAGTCGAACCAGGTGGCCTCGGGGAAGTAGACGGACACCGACCTCGCCCCCTGCGGGAGACGACGCTGCTCAGGGCACCCGGGCGGGCTGGGGGGCCGGGGGGGAGGGCT
>PVIJ01010606.1:0-59271 GCA_004024925.1 Scalopus aquaticus
TTGAACCGAAGAGGGGGGAAAAGATTGAACCAAACAGGAGAAGACATGACACGACCAGCCCCCAGGAGAAGAAAGACGACGGTTCCAGACTCCGGAGAGAGAAGAGAGAAGTCAGTTCCTGGCCTCTGAGAAGAGAAGAAAGAAGAAAAGAAGCACCAGCAGCCGCCCTCCGAAGAGGAAGAGAAGCCGAAGGACTCTGCAGAGACTGGGCCTCCGGTGCTGTCTCTGACGTAGCCTGAAAGGAGCCCCAGAGGCCCTGGGCCTGGTGTCTCAGAGGCCTGTTTGTTGGCCTAACCCAGCGCCTCCCAAGGAGCTGCCGTCCCCGCTGCGTTCTGGGTGAGGAGGCCTCCGCCTGAGGCTGCAGTGAGCTCTGTTTCCCCCGTTTGTACAATAAACCCCATGTTTGCTGTTGTTCCTGTAGCCTGAAGTCTCCCTGCAATTGTGCGTGCGGGTGAGAACCCATAGGCAGTGCCCTGTCCTCTCATCAGGCACTGTCCTTTGTTGTATTTGGCCTTTTGGCCTTTTGGGGCATTTTGGTGGCTCTTGCTGCAGAGCCTGGGCATTTGACGCCCGTTCTGCCCGATTTCAGTTGGCGACCACGAAGGGACGAGACACCCCTTCTGTCCGATTTCAGGTTGTTGTCAGAATGAAATTAACATAGGTCAAGTGAATGAAATATAAGATGTTCCCAAAAGTGTCAGCTATATTATGATGGTGGTTCTCATTTGTACATGGCCCGATTTCACTGCCTTTTCATCTTACTCCTGGTGGGACGTGAGGGTGGTGCCTGGGCAGAGTCATCCTACAGCTCTTTATGCTCAGCTTCGCAGGAAATTGGCCTGGGCAGGTGATATCAGTAGGATCTGAGCAGAGTTCCAGAGTTCTGAGCAGGTGGGCCCCAAGATCTGCTTACCTCTATGGCATCCTGACACAGCACTAGCCTCAGGCTTGATTCTTCCTAGTCGATGAATGGATGTGTGGTGGGGCAGGGGTTGGGACTCCTGATCCCTGCCTCGAAGTGCACAGTGCGCTGTAGCTGGGCATCAGCCCCCATTTCATGCCTGGCGTGATCTGTGACCTTTCTCCTGCTGCCCTGCCCAGGGATGAATCCTGTGTCTCTGAATCTATGTCCCTGGTCCTGCTCTGAATCCACTGACCCATCTGGTTCCCCTCAGCCATGGCTCCATGCTTCCCCCCCACCCCCCACCTTGAGGCCAGCCCTGTATCTCCATCAGCCCCAGTACTAGCTCCACCCCCATTTTTATCAACCAAGTTGCAGAAATCAAGCTGATGATCCATTTATGGGGGTGCTGGGAGATTGGACCTAGCAAGGAGCCCTGAGGAAAGGTGAGATGGTAGGGTGGGTGTAGGGTAAGTGAAAGAGGCATCAGGATTTTCTGCCATGCTGCCATTAGATTTAATGATGGATACCTGCGCTCTTGCACGTGTGCCTCGTGGTGGCGGGTGCGTGCGTGAGTAGGCGCACCTGGGCCAGGAGAGACACTATATAAGGGCGGCGTCATGAGCGCACAACAGAAGCAAGAGGAACGTAACAGAAATGGCAGCAGTAGCAGAGAGCCCAGAGTGAAGATTTGCCCGGGGCTAGGAGGTCTGCTAGCCTCCTAGTCCCCCACCCCCCATAGCCTCCCCTGTACCTGGTTACCTCACTGCAAAAAGATCATTAAAAGCCTGCCAAAGCCACTGAGGGCTCCAGATCTTGTCCTTCACCCATCTGCCTGAATCATAGAGAACCCGTCTTGTGTTCTGCTGAAACTACAGTGGGCCTCAGCTGAGCACCTGGGCTGCTCATGCCTGAGAGACCTGGACTAAGTCCCTGTTATAGGCTCAGAGGTTCCTATGGTCACAGTTAATAAATCTGAAGTTGACCCCCAAGACTCAGGCCATTAAGTCTCAGCCAATGTGTTGTAATCCCCTAGAGAAAGACCAGGGCCGAAGACAAGCAACAACAAAGCTCCTGTGTGGCACCTGTGTCCACCCCAAACCCAGTGCTCTGGCCCACACCAAAGGATTAAAGTATTAAGCACAAGGAACACAAACAGTACCTAGAGAACTTAATATACCAGGTCATTTGGTAAAATAGTCTAATTTGAAAAAATAAAGCCAGCCTGGCCTCATCCTCAAGTTACTGCTGTAAGAGTTAAAAGATACTTGTTTTCATGGGCAGGAATGCACAAATGCTAAACACCTGGAGGAACAAAAAGGTACAAGCCATCATTTTGTTTATTGAATTTACCATCTGAAAATATTTGGGCAAGAAAAGTATGTATAAAGGAGCTTTCCAGGACTATCTGGGGTCCTGGTGAAACAAACTGTTTTACCTATAGGTATTCAGTTCATCATGGGTTTCTGGTTTGTGTTTATGTATACATGTGCTGTGGAGACCACAGAGTCGGCAACGTACAGCTAAATGCTGGTTCTTTACCCACAAATATCCTTAAATTCCTTCTGGATTTGTATTTGTAAATACTTTATGTAAACCAGATGGATTTAGAGAACATGTGCATGGCAGTCTGGTTTTATTTTTTAACAACATGTATTATAAAATGCTTCGGAAAAATGATCTGTGCATTTGAAAGGAAAAAAAATATATCTTGGTCTACTTCTGAAATGGCAAGAGAATCAAGAACACACAGAGGAAATGCTGGCACTGGAAGCATCTGCTCAGAATTGACTCTTGAGGCCAAACAAGTTGCTTGGAGCCGGAGCTTTCAATCTTGCCTACACATTATGACCACCTGGGGGAGATTTTAAAGGTTCTCCCGGTCAGGTTACCAATTATACCAAAAGTTCAGGGTGAGGCCCGGGCATCTGCAGCTTATCAAACTCTTGGAACAAATGATTCTCTGCCCAGGTACACACTGAGATCAACTGGAAGCTTTACACCCTTCCATGTCCAGGCTGTGCCCCATACTGATTACACTGGAACCATCTAGCCTGGTGATTCAAATGTGCAACCGGGCTGGAAACCACTTCCCTCAAAGGACTTGGAAACCATCCCTCAGACGGCTGAGTTGGCCTTGAATGATGGGAGCCATGAAGAGTCAGAGGCTTCTGCACTATTGTCTTGGTCCAGATGCAAGACTCATTCCCGGATCACCTCCATCTTCTCTTTCTCTATGACAAAGGAGCCAAAAACACTGGAACAAGGATAGCCTCTTCAATAAATAGTGTCGGGAAAAGTGTGCATCTGCATGCAAAGGAATGAAACTGGACCACCACCATACACCAAAATCAACTCAAAATGGATCAAAGACTTGGGTGGAAAACCTGAAGCCATAAAATACATAGAAGAAAACATAGACAAAAACATTTCATAATATAAGTTTTAGTGATTACTTTAGGGATTCATCCCCAACAGCAAGGAAAACAAAAGAGAACATAAACAGTTGGGACTACAGTAAAGTAAAAAGCTTCTGCACAGCAAAAGGAACCATAACTAAAACAAAGAGACATCCTACTGAATGGGAGAAATTACTTGCATGCCATACATCTGACAAAGGACCAATATCAAAGATCTACAAAGAACTCATAAAATCCTACAAAAACAAAACAAATAACCCAATCAGAAATGGGCAAAAGAACTAAACAGACACTTCTCCAAAGAAGACATTGAAATGACCAGCAGGCACATGAAATAATATTCACAATCATTTATTATTAGAGAAAAGCAAATCAAGATCACAATGAGATACTATCTCACACCTGTGACAATGGCCCCTATCAAAAAAGACCAGAAACAAGTGCTGGCAAGGATGTGGAGAAAAGGAAGCCCTCCTACACTGCTGGTGGGAAAGCAGACTGGTCCAGCCTTTATGGAAAACTGTGTGGAGCTGACTACAGAACTGGAGTACCAAGTTGGGGAGGACGTAAGGGGGTATGTGGGGGACTGGAAGAGGAATGCAGGCAGGGGGCAGTGAGAATAAAGAAGGAAGAGAGCACAATGGCCCACAGTGGTGGAATATGGATGAGTTGGTGGTGGGTGCACTACAGTCCAATATCTGATGGGGGTATCCCAATATTACCTCAGTTAAAAATAAATTAATTAATTTAAAAAATGTTTGCAATGTAAAAAAAATGTTCACTCATGTCATGACATGTATGAGAATTCCATTCCTAATTGCTGAGAAATATTCCCTGTGGATGGATATACCAGTTTCATCGATCCATCATCAGTGACGGATTATTGTGTGTGTCCACACTTTGGCTATTATGTATACGTGTTTACATCTTTTTGTGTAGATGTGTTTTTATTTCTCCTCAGTGTACACACAAGAGTAGAATTGCTGGGTCATGGTAACAACATTTAACATTTTGAGGAACTGCCAAGCTCTCTTCCAAAGTACAACAATTTAAAAAATGCATTGTTTAAAAGAAACAAAAGTGAAGATTTTTGCTGCAAATCTTCATTGAGAATAAATTGGCCAATAGTTGTGGACTAGATTTTAGTGGTAAGAAGCAAGCACTGTACATCATGTAACATGCATAAAACATCAAGTTCTTTTAAAGCCCACTTTCTGTAAAATAAAGGCCTTGCTTTCAATAAAGAAAATAGATTAAGCAAATAACCCTTCATCTGAGGAGCTGGCATCACCTCTACCTAACATCACACATATCAAAATATTATTATAAGGTTGCATAGCAGTCTCTCCTCAAAGAACAGGGCTTTTAAAATTAGGCTAATGGGTTAGGAAATCAACTTCATGTGCCATAATTGGCATTAAAAAAAGAGAGAAAGAAATAGAACAGAAAAAAAGAATGTACTGCGCCTGGTAAGCACATTGTTCCATGAAACTGTCCACTTTCTTTGTATGTATATTATTTGTGTACAAGTTGCCTATAGGGTGAGGTTTGAAAACCTCCTCAGTAGACTGGGAGTTCCTTGAGGGGTTGTGCTGAGCTTCTCTCAGTATCCCTGTGGTCAGCATGAGGCTTAGTATACAGCCGTCCTCCAATACAGGGTCTGCTCAGTGGAAGGGAGGGTCTGTGTGCCTGTGGAGCCAGCACAACTCATCCTTTCCTGTGTTTTCTATGTTTTCCGCCCCCCCCCAGTGTGCACATGGTTTTTAAAAAGTTGTTTGTTGGCTGACGGCCACATTCTCCGACAGTTAGGAATGGCAGCAAACTCCTAAGAAGTTCAATTAATTGCTGTAAATCTGAGTTGTAAGACTAAATATAAATGTTAAGATATGAGAGTTAAGATACACAACATAAAATAAATAACGCAATAACAATTCAAACCTAAACTGCACTAAACTCAGCACTGGCTACACCATTTGTGGGGCCCAGTGGGAAATGAAAATGTGGGGCCCCTGTTCAAAAACTATAAAGAAAGCAGGAAGGTGACAGTAAATCATTAAACCAAAGGGGGGGCCTCCTAATGTGGGGACACACTGTGCTCCCCCAGGAAGCCCAGCCCTGACCCTAGATCACAGTGACAGAGACCTGACAGGGAGTTTACTTTCTGGCCTTAATGGGTAGAGTAGAGAGGATGTCGTATAGCTCCTCATGTTTAGAGAAACAAGAATTTTAAAATGCTGGCAAGAATGTGGAGAAAAGGAATCCCTCATGTACTGTTAGTGGGGATGAAAATTGGTACAGTCACTATGCAAACCAGTATGATGGTTCCTCAAAAAATTAAAACATGTTACTCTATGGTTCAGCAGTTGTATTTCTGGGTATTTATCAAAATAATATGAAAACACTCATTCAAAAGGATAGAAGAAGCCCTGCGGTCACTGGAGTACTATTCACGATAGTCAAGAGGTGGAAATAAACTAAAAGCCCATCGGACAAATGAGTGGGTACAGCAGATGTGCTCTACATCCACAGTGGAATACTACACAGCTATTAAAGAAGAAGATATCCTGCCATTTGTGCCAATGTTGGTGGAAGTGGAGAGGACTAGGCTAAGTGAAATAAGTCAGAAAGAGAAAGACAAATGTCATATGATTTCACTCATATGAGGAAGATAAACAGAAAAAAATGAACAAATAAAACAGAACCAAACAAACCCTTAGATTCTGACAACAGAGTGGTGGTTACCAGTAGGGGAAGGAGTGTGAGTGGGTATCGGGGGGAGGGGTTGACTGGATGGTGGTGGGTGGAAACTAGACCTCTGGCAATGGGCATGGTATGTTCTAGACATTTGCGGGGGGGGGGGGAGATGGTACATTACTATAAGCAAATTTACCTTGATAAGAAAAGAAAAGGAATAAATGCTTTTGAAACAAATCAATAAAAGGAGCTAGCCAAATATCCTCTAACTGGCAACTCGGAGCTAGAAATTTGCATGTGGCTCCTCCACAAACCCTGCCTGCTAATCTTTTAGTTTAACACTGTGCCATTTGCATATATCACAGGAGACCATCCATCCTGATGTGACACCAGCAATGAAGGAAACCCATGAAATATCTGACAGAGACCCCAAGCCACCCCTAGCAGAAAGATCTGGGCTTCACAGACTGAGCATGCGGGAGCAGGCGGCCATCAGTTAGCCCCTGCCTCAGCTGCTTTGTTCTGAATCCCCATCTAATTGGCCAAGGCCTTGACTTTCACCCCCACCCACCAGCCTGGCCTTCCAGCACATCCAATGGATACTATGTCCTGCAGATTTGTCAGGCCCCTGCCTGGCCCTTGCCTTCTTTTCTTCTTGGTCAAGATCCCCAATGTTACGGGAAAAGTCTGAACTTTGTCTCTCTCTGTCTGATGAAAGCTGGAGATGTGAGGAGTGTGCGTGATCAGGACAAAGGGAGAGGTATAGCTCAAGCACAAAAATGCAGTGCAAGGTCCTACATGCTGGTAATTCCATGAAGAAAATTGCCTTTGACTTATTTGTACAAACAGGTTTGCAAATTTAGACGTGAATAGTTCTTAAGATCATCCTTCCCTCTGCAAGACTTCAAATGCCAACATTTACATTATTTGGAGCTTCTTTTGAGAAACCTTCTACCCCCTAAGTATTTTGAAAGTATCAATTTCCCAGAGTGAAGCCTCCATGAGTTCAGTATGATAGGTGTGAATGTCCCCCTCTGGGGGTCAGGGTCCACCTCTGGGAGAGTGGCAGCTTGCTTCTTGCTGACTCAGAATCATGGGGCGTCTAAGGAACCTTACAGATCATCTGGTTCCATGGTGATTCAATCTTGTTTAAAGCAGCTGAAGCTACTCTTTAAATAGAAAGCTTGCTGCAGAGGCCCAGTCTATAACAGCATCAGAGTGGAATCGCTTGGGCTGCTGCACAAAGAGCCAATATCTCTGTCCTCAACCTCCACATCCCCTCTAACCTCTAGAACATCTCTAGAACAAACTGGGCAGAGCCCAGTTTGAGAACCCCTGGTATATTCAGGTTTCCACTCACACTCTAAACACACATCTATCCCTATTTTACAAGCAGAGAAGGCCATGCCACCACCAAGTGGCCTCCCACCATCACACAGAACCTTCCCGTCCTCAGGGCAGTGATGTCTCCAGTACCCCAGCCTGCCTCTCTGTTTCCTTTTAGTTGTCAGGAATTTCAGGGCCCTGAAAGATTTGAAGCAGCTTGTGTATTTGTGTGGTCCCAGTGGAGTCTCGTCTGTGCCACTGATTCACTTGGGCCTGTGTGGCCTGCAATCCTCCATCGGAGGAAACGCTTATGCATGTCCGCACCCCAACCCACCTACAGTGTTTCCCTGAAACTCATTAGAGTCACAGAAATGGTGCCCGTGTGAAAACACTTACCATGTGCCACTTTGGTTCCAGGCAGCAAAAGGACCCCGCATTTAAAGGGAGCTGAAACTTGAGAGGCTCAGGACTCTACCAACCAGTACTGAACTCCCTGCTTTAGAAGGTGATTGGATACCAGACATGCAGGGGTCAAATGCATAGTGGCCACGGCATTGCTTTGTTCAGATTCAGAGTTTTTAAAATTTAAAGCAATGAAATTCTTTTTCTTTTTTTCTAGTGTATAGTTCTATGAGTGTTATGACATGCACAGATTCTTGTAACTCACACAATTACAAGAGAAAGGACAATTTCACACCCTAAAAATTCTCTCATGTAATATCTTTGCAGCCAGACCATCTGCTTACCCCTGACTCCTGGTAGCCATGGATCTGTTCCTCATCACTGCAGTTTTGCCTTTTCCAGAATGTTACAGAAATGCAATCACAGAGTACATAACCTTTGAAACTGCTTTCTTTCACTTAGCATATTATAGTTGAACCTTTAACAACACAGGTATGAACTGCATGAGTTGGATTATGTGTGGATTTTCTTATGAACAGACAGTGTACATTTATGGTATTGATAAATCCAGTACAGTACTATAGATATATTTTATCATCCTTATGATTATGATTCCATAACAGTATCTTCTTTCTAGGTTAGCTTTATTGTAAGAATATACTATATAACATTTATAGTATGCAAAATATGTGTTAATCAACTGTTATCGATAAGGCTTTGGATTAACAGTAGGCTATTACAGGTTAAGTTTTGGGGGAAGTCAAAAGTTATATTTGGATTTCTCAGTGCATGGGGTGGGGCAATGTTCCTAGCCCATGTGTTATCCAAGAGTCAACTGTATATTTAAGATTCATCCAAATTATTGCATACTTTAGTGGGTCATTTCTATCAACAATCACATATAGGTTGTATGTGTGTGTGTGAGTTTTCATTTCTCTGTAATAAATGCCAGAAGTCGGATTACTGGGTCTCTTGCTAAGAGTATATTTACCTTTCTAATAAACTGCAACTGTTCCCAGAGTGCACAGACCATTTTGCCTTCTCTCCAGCAAAATAAGAGAGTTCTACTCTCTGGCACTACTGGTGGGGATGTAAGCTGGTCTAGCCACTATGGAAAGCTGCGTGGAGATTCCTCATGACTAATGATGTCAAGCATCTTTCCATGTGTTTATCTGCCATTCACATATCTTCTTTGGTGAAGTGATTTCCATCAATTTTTTCGGTTGTTTTCTTATTGCTGAACTTTGAGAGTTCTCTATATATTCTTAATTTAAGTCTTTTGTTGTATATGTGATTTCTAACTGTTTCCTCCCAGTGTGCAACTTATCTTCTCATTCTATTTATGATGTCCTTTGTAGAACAAAAGTTTTAAATTTTGGTTTAGGTCCAACTTAACCAATTTTAAAAAAATGTGTTGTTTTTGGTTGTCATCTCTAAGATCAAGATCATAAATATTTTCTTCTACAATTTCTTCTGAGAGTTTTATAGTTTTACATTTATTGGATCCATTTTTGTTTAATATTTGGGTATAGTATGAGATTTTGGTTGAGGTTTTTTGTTTGTTTTTGCATGTGATGTCCAATTGTTCCAGCGGCATTTATTGAAACCACTGTCTTTTTTCAAGGACTTTTCTTTGTCAAAAATCAGTGGACTCTATTATGTCTATCTCTGGATTCTCTGTTTTGTCCATGTCACTATTCTTTTGCAAATACTACCCTGTCTTGATTAGCATGTGCAGTGTGAATTCTCCAACTTTGTTTTTCTTTTTCGAAATCAATTTTTTCTATTCCAGTTCCTTTGCCTTCCTATTAGATTTTAGAATAAGCTTGAGGATATTTATAAAGAATTCAGCCTGGATTTTGATTGGGATTATATTAAATCTCAAGATTGAATTGGAGAGAGTTGACATCTTAATTATATTGAATCTTCCAATTCATGAACTGGGTATGCCTTTCTATTTACTTCACTTTTTTGGTTTCTCTCATCAACATTTTGTAGTTTCAAGCATATAGATCCTACACATATTTTGTTATATTTAAGTCTAAGTATATCATTTAGAAGTCAGTATTATAAATGAGGCTGTTAAATCTCAAGTTTCCATTGTTTGCTGCTAGTGTATAGAAATAATTGATTATTTAATGTTGAACTTTTTTAATTAGTTATAAGAACTTGCTTTATTTGTTTGTAGAGTGATTTGGTAAACCCCTTAAATTTTCTATGTAGATAATAATTTTAGTTATGAATATGGATAGTTATATTTCTTCTTTCCCAATTCCATTGCCTTTAATTTCTTTTTCTTACCTTATTGCACTTGCTAGGACTTTCAACACAATGTTGACAATAATGTTTTCCTAATTATAGGGGAGAGACATTTAATCGTTCATGGTTAGGTATAATGTAGTTGAAAGTTTTGCCCTTTATTAGCCATACCATTCTCTAACCCTAACTCCTGGAGACCACTGATCCAGCACCAATCTTGTGCACTCTACAGTATCATATAAATAGAATATATTCTTTTTGAGATTTACCTTTGGTTCCAGGTTATGGATATTCCCTTTTATTTTTAAGTGTACTTTTCTGTTTCTCTTCCAGCTTGCTAAGTGTTTTTTTTTAATCATGAATGGATGTTGAATTGTATCAAATCCTGTTTCTGCATCTGTTGATATGATCATTTTGTTAATGATCATATTTTTCTCTGATTTAGTTGTTAATACAGTAAAGTTCATCAATCAATTTTAGAATGTTAAACCACTCTTACAGGGCATCTGTTACTTTCTGCCATGTGTTAAGGTGTTTAACGATGTGCTGTCTCTCCATGAGGATACGAACTGCACTTTGTTCAGCTAACTCATCCTGGAAATATCCACTAAGTTCCAGGCACCTCACAAGAAAAATTCACATATATCATCTTATCTAGTTTTCATAACAGCACTAGGAAGTAGATATTATTATTCTTAATTTACTGTCAAGAAAATTGGATGCAGGAGAAAGACACCTTACTTCTACTTCTGCTCACTCCACATCCAGCATTGCCCTCCTGCTGTAACACAGACTCAAATTCATTTTTTAACCCACAGGAAGTTTAGGATAGTGAAGGCACACAGCAGGTGGTCAGTAAATACTGACTTAATCAAGCAAATACTTATACCTCCTTGCACGCACATCATTGGCAAAGAACTCCATTTTGCTGGTTTTAAAAATAGTATGGGCTTTCATATACCTCACCCAAGGATGTTTACTACTAAACCCCACCTACAACAATCTAGCCCAGGGCAAGGATTTGGAGGGAGCATGGGTTTACTTATTGGATCTCAATGAAAAGAGTAATTTCACGGAGAGTCTTTATCATTTACCTGAATTCTCTGATTTACAGTGATTCTGAAGGAAGTGAGAGAGGTTAGGTAAATTGTAGGATGAACAAACTCACCAAGCACAAAATTCCTGAAGCCAGGCAGGTGAGTCCTGGAGGTACTATGAATCCTTCAGGACAAGTCCTTGCAAACTAGCCAAAATTGGTTTCTCAATGGTGAGTTGAATGTCATGGGTAACAGTGTGGCCATAATGACCCTCATCTCTCACATGCTGACTAAAGTCTAGAAACAGGCAGGTGAGAAAGTCTTTTAGGATATCCTTGTACATTAGATGTATAAGAGTATTCCAGAAAACAAAACAAAACTGCCAATGTGCTCAAATGTGACTGAGCCTACTCCATGTCTTCCCCAAACTGTGTCTCCTTCCCATCTTTTTTCTCACTAACCCAACCCAGTTTGGTCAGGGAGGTCCAGGAGATGCTGCTCTTTCATGAAAGGGTAGGTCCCCAACCCAGACCCAGGCCCAGGGTTGACTCATGGTTAGCTCATTCTCCTTGGATGGGCAGGGAATAGTTCAGGCTAATGGGACAGAGGGGGGGTGTCTGCTGTGAGGATAACCTTCTGGAATGAAAGGACAAAATCTGCCAGAAGAAGCCTTTTTGCTACAGCCCTTTCTTTCTTCTTGGTATAAAGACATTAGGCTTTGGACCATGGCAATACAAGTGTGAGATCAAAAGCGAGCACACTATGGGTGTGGGGACAGAAAGAGCTTGGGACCCTGATGATACTTTCAGGAAATAGAGGTCAACTCCAACAAGCACCTACTTCTAGAATTCTGGTCATAAGAAAAAGAACATATAGTCTTTGCTTAAGGAATTGTAAGTCAGGTCTTCCATTACTTAGGGTCAAAGCAATCCATGTACACTTCAGAACCAGTTGTATCATACTCGGCTGGCCCCTGATACCTCAGTACTAATTAGCACATGCCCCCAAGTATCCTCAGAAATTCTGGGTCCAGTGCCATGAGGCTCTTGCTCTGAACTTGGAAGCAAGAGTACCAGCCAAATGATGTCCCTTTCTCAGAGACAAATAGCAAGTCATATTTATTGAACAGTATGATGTGCCAGGGACTGTGCTAAATGCAGTGTACACATCACCTTCCTCATTGTTGTGTGTGTGTTTTTTTTGGGGGGGAATAGACATTTATTTACAAGGGGAAGGTGAGAGAGAAGGAGGAAGAGAGGGAAGGAGGGAGGGAGTGAGGAAGGACGGAAGGAGCGAGGGAGAAAGAGAGACAGACAGACAGAGAGGAACCAGTCAGCATGTGGTTAGATACCTACCAGCAGTATTGGTTGAAAGGCAGAGCTGAAAATGCAAGAGGCCACATTACCCCCCTATAGCCTTCATAGGGGCAGATACTGTATTTGCCCATTACACAGTTGGGAAAACTGAAGCAGAAAGATGTTATTTGCTTTATGTCATACACTAAACTGTACCCTCTCACCATCCCATCCCATTTACCTCCCATTTCAAGAACAAAAAGAGACATGGAGGGAAAATCCTAGTACACACCCACATTTATTCAAAGTAGGAATTTAAGAAGGAGTGAACAGAGGAGATAACTATGAAAGATTCAACAGATTTCCTGGAATCTTAAGCTCAAAAGATCTCTTCATTGAATATCAGGTAAAGTTAATAAAAAGAGAACTACCTAGATGCTTGGAGGGATTTACTGATATTTTCTTTATATGCTAATGCATTTTGTAGCTGGTCATATATTAAGTAACAACATAGTTCCAAAATCAGAAAGTACACAGGCTGACCATTAGGTTAAACAACTAGAAATAATTAAAATGTGAATGTAAAAAAATAGCTTAGAAATTAAAAGACTTCCATTTAAAAAAATGCTTATACCCAAAAATATATATAAAAGCTTCAACTTCAGGAAAACATGTATTTTGGGAAAGCCTAATGAAGAATAAACAGAGCAAAATCACTATACTTAACAGCAGAGATTAAAGATATGGGAGACTGGAAAATGTGGTAGGGGGATAGTACATACAACTAAAAACAACTTTGAAGAAAATAAGAATTACTAAAATTGACTAATCCTGGGTTCAACTGATGTTTTAAGCATGTTACTTGTGTCATTTAGGGAACTGACAAATTTACGTTACTTTAAACCTTTTCATGCTATAAGAAATATAAAAAGCTTCCCAGTTCCATTTGGTAAGCTATAGTCATTCTTCATATTTTGGTTAGATACTTATAAACCATTTATCAAGTGTCACTCCTGTTAAGGACACTTGGTCAGGCACTGAGTTTTTAGTTTTTATTGTTACCAATCATCATGGTACCAATAGTCAATCTACAGGGTAGACAGGAGTATATATAAAGTCAGGTCAGCAATTAGTCACAATAGAGGTCACTACTATACAGGAAAAGTTGAAAGTACTATGAGAGAGAACCTAAACCAGAGGGAACCTAAACTACTATATATAGGTTGGTGGTTCAGACTACCGTGCTGAAGGACTGTATCACACTGAGGGGAAATACTGCAATAAGAAATCTGAAAAGCAGAGGAGAATATGTACAAAGGTCCTGGGGCAGTTTTAAAGGGCTCGATGGATCAGAGGAGAGTTTTCCAATAATATGCAGTAGAAGGGTTTCAGGTTTCCCTCCAGTTGAGAATAACTGAGATGGAAAATGTAGGCCAGTGTGGCTGGAGCAGAGCAGAAAATGAGAAGCAACCAAAGTCAGGGTCTATAGGACAATGTTAGGAATTCTGATGAGAAATCAGGACAGGTTTTAAATCTGATATATGCTTTTAAAAGATCACTATGTAACACTAGTCCTTCTCAAACTCTTCCAAATATACTGATATAAGAGGCGGGAACTCTTATTTCATTCTATTCAGAGAGCATTACACTGATATTAAAGCCGGACAAAAATAACACAAGAAAACTATGAACAGATAAATTTTATAACTGCATCTGCAAAAGTTCTTTACAAAATAGTAGCATGACAATTACACATTACTATCAACTAGGATTTATACCAAGAACGGAAGGGTGGTTCAATATACATAAATAATCAAGGTAACACACCGCAACAGTAGGATGAAAGAAAAACAAAACCAATCATCTTGATTGATAGAAAAAAAGAATTTAATTAAGTCCCAAACCCATTCATGATAAAACTATTTTGTAAACTAAGAGTAGAAATTTTTAACAGGATAAATAGCATATATGAGATCATGAGCTAACATCATTTTCAGTGATGGAAGACCAAAAGTTTTTACCAAAAATCTGGGACAAGATCATGCTAGCTTTTGCCACTTGTAATCAATATAGCCCTGGCATTTCTAAACAGAGGAATTAGGCAAGAAAAAGAAAGAAAATGCATCTAAACTGGAAAAGGAATAGAATTATTTGTTTGTAGATTACATGATCATACATCTAGAAATCCTAAAGCACCCACATAAAACTGTTAGTACTAATACATTTAGTGACATTTCAGGATATAAGATCAACATAAAATTATCAGTTGTGTTTCTAAACACTAGCAATGAAAATACAAATAGGAAATTAACAAACTAATTCCACTTACAATAGAATAAAAAAGTATAAAATACTTATGAATAAATTTTTCTAAGGAGAGGGAAAGCATGTATATTAAAAGCCACAAATCATTGCTAAAAGAAATTAAGAACACCTAAATAAATAGAAAGAATCCTGTGTTCATGGATTGAAAAACTTAATATTGTTACAATCACTCCCTTAAGTGATTTACATATTCAATAAATCTCTATCAAAATCCCAATGGTCTTTTTTTTCCAGAAATGAAAAAAATCATCCTAAAATTCACATGGAGTTGCAAGGAACCCTAAATAACAAAAAAGATGAAAATTAAAGAATAACCTTGGGGAACACAAGGGACTATGGTCACAGTACATGGGTGAATTGGTGGTGGGAAACCTACGGGGAATATACAGTAATGTAAAAGACACAAATAAAAATAACAATAAATAAATAAATAAATAAATCTTAAAAGAAATAAACTTGGAGCACTCATACTTCTAAATTTCAAAACTAACTATAAAGCTACAGTAATTGAGCAATATGATGCTGGCATAAGGATAAACTTAGAGATTGAAGGAGTAGAATTAAGAGTCCTGAAATAAACCCATCCATCTATGGTTAATTCACTTTCAACAAGGGTGGCAAGATTATTCAATGGGGAAAGAACAGTCTCTTTTAACAAATGTAGTGGGAGAAGTGAATATCCATGTGTGAAAGAATGAGGTGGGGCCTTTACCTCCTATCACACATAAAAATTAATACAAAACAGATAAAATACCTAAATTAAAGAACAAAATATTGCTGATTTTAGCTATGTTTTCTTAGCAGAAAGTTAAAAGTAAATTTTTTAACCTTGGATATAGAAGTGGTTTCTTACATATAATGCCAAAAATAAAGGCAACCAAAAAAATGATAATTGCACAAAAAAACTTTTGTCCATCAAAAGACACTATCAAGAGAGTGAAAACACAACACACAAAATGAAAAAAAATACTTGTAAATCATATCTCTTATAAGGGCCTAATATTCAGAATATATAAAGAACTCTTACAACTCAACAACAAAAAGAAAGCAGCCCAATTTTTAAAATGGCTAAGAATTTAATAAACATTTCCCCACAAAAGACATACAAATTAGTCAATAAACACATAAGAAGATGCTCAACATTATTAGTCACTAATGAAATGCAAATCCAAGCAATGAGATACTTCTTTACAACAACCAGGATAGTTATGATTTTTCTGAAAAAGGAAAATAATGAGTGTTAACAAGGATGCAGAGTAAATCAGAACCCTCATACATTGCTAGGGGAATGCAAAAATGGTTAAGTTGGCAGACTGTTTGGCAGTTTCTGAATAAATTACAGAATTAGCATATGACTCAGCAATTCCATTTCTCCATTGAAAACAGGTCTATCAAACAAACACTTGCATACAAATGTTCATAACAGCTCTAGTCACAACAGCCAAAAAGTGGAGTTAATCCAAGTGTCCCACTAATGGATGAATGGCTAAACAAAACATGGTATATTCAATCAATCGAAGAGGAGCGAGGTTCTAGTATTGCTACAACATGTACAAACCTTGAGAACATTATGCTAAGTAAAATAAGTCATACACAAAAGGCCATACAATGTATGATCTCATTTATATGAAATGTCCAGATTTGGCAAATTCATAGGGACTGAAAGTGGATTAGTGGCTGCAAGGGATTAGAGGTATGGAAAAAAGGAGAGTGACAACTTGTCAGGATGGGACTTGCATTTGGGATAATAAAAAATTTCTGACACTAGACTAGACAGATGGCTGCATAATGCTGTGAATGTACTTAATGATACTGAATTGTACAATTTAAACTACTCACAATAATAAGTTTGTTATATGTATTTTATTATAACAATCAAAAAATACAAATATAAAATACCAACTAATAAAGCAACTTATCCTGTATTTCACTAATTATAAAACTCAAAAAGTAGACTTTATGCAAAAAAAAATTCCTGTGCCATTCTGAGGACAATGGGTGGAACAGAGCCAAAGAATGGATGGGAGTTTAGGGAAGTGCAGCACAGAGGGAGAGAACAGATGGATTTATAAAATTCCAGGAGACTGGAAGAAGATTCTGGATTTCTGGCAAAAACTGGTGGGAGGAGGAGTAGACTTGGGGGCATTAGGTCACAAGTTCAGGATTCACACCCAACCTCTATAGCTATATAGACAAATGTTAGTTATTATTTATAAGTACCTAGCATCATTAAGTCCCTAATGTCACTAAATGAAACATCAGCAAATACAATTTAAATATAGGATAGTATTTATTCTAAAATTGTAAGGGAGGATCAGTATTTTATCTGAAATATTTTACTCTAGTAGTATGCTATGCACAATTATTTTATAGCTTTGAGTGTATTTCAGAAACTTCTACTGTTTTTTTGATTTTTCTGTTCCTATACTAGTAACCTGTTTTTTTTTTTCATTACTATAGCTTAATGTTTTAAAATTTGACAACCCGAGTTCCTCCTTTTTAAGCTTTAAATTTCCTTGGCTATTTTTAAATGTTTATTCTCTCAGATGAAATTACAAATTCCCGGAATATCTTGTTAAGATTTTGATAGAATTTACACAAAATATATATATTAATTTGAAGAGTTGATTTTTAAAGCAGCTAGCTAATCATCCCTATGAGATCACCATTTTGAAGTATTTGCTATCTATCTGGATAGGGAAAGCTAATCAGAATTCACATTTACCATGTGATAAGATGAAATATAGAGGATTTAATAACACTGGTCAACAAATTTTTACAAAAGTCATGTTACTGAAATAAAATTAGTCATTTCCTATCAATTTGTATGTGCTCAACATGAATATGACAGTCAAATTCTAATTTTGGCTCTAGTTTTTTGTAATTGCAATAAATGGATGTCTACATCACGAAATGCATGCCAATAGTAATAGGCCTACAGTTAATACCTGTAAAAAATCAAGTCATAGACTACTTCTTAGATTTCTTTGTTTGCCTCTTGTCAGCTGTTCAGGAATAGAATAGATGGAAGACGGTTTCCATTGTGCAAAAGCACAGCCTTAAGACTCAGGTTTGAAGGCTCCAACTGCTGGTGGCACTTTCAATATCAAGTAATTGCTACATCTTCTTCTAGAAGATTCCATTGTTGGAGCCTTGATCCTAGCAATTCTGCCTTGTTCTTGGATAAGTCCAAATCATGAACCAGGTCATTTAGTTCTTCCTATGTTAGTCTGTGTGGGTTGATGATGCACCACAGTGAAAATCTGGATCACTGCATGCTGATGGAACAGGAGAACAGATCAGCTTACCCTAGTCCTCATCAGATGAATCAAGAGAATATTCTGCTGGAGGTTCTGGAATAGGAAGTCCCTCACCATGTGGGACTGGTCTCAATGCAGACAGAATGTTTGGGTAGACTATTCTTAACTTCTTTTGTTTCATTATTCTGCTGGAAAGAGGAGGAACGAAGCAGAAGTAACAGTCTTTTCTGTGGTTGTTTGGCTCTCTCCACACCATGGGAACTGCAAACGGCATTGATGGTCTTTTGCCATTTAACCACTGTGAAAGCTGTATTGTACATGTAGCACAGCATATATGCGGGACTCAAGGCTTGTCTTGGTCACCAACCTTGCTTCTGAAGTAAAGATGATAAGCCTTCTTCACTTTAGAAGTGCTGCTTTTCTTCTGGTTGGCAAATGTCACTTCCCCACAAATCGAGCAGAAATTGTCCACGCTATTAACGCACTTTCGAGGCATTACTGTTCTGTATTGTGCCTCAATGGATAAAATCATAACAGTTCTATGGAACAGTAGCTTCAGCTGTCTCACACAAAGTCTGAAATATTTTCAGTGCTCAACCTTTCCGACAGGGCTTTCTATAGTGCACTGCTGACGTCAGCTTCCTTCAGCAGCTGCCTGGCAGTAGTATTGCATTGCATCAGAAAATGATGCAATCAACTCTGGATGATGTGTGCATGATGGTATTATGCAATGTGATGCAATAGTATATCATCCTAGGCTGATTTAGGATGTTGTTGCAGTCCTACTGGATGAATTTACACGGTGAATGAATTACATGAAATATCTTCAAAACAAGAGCTAATAAAAAGTTTTCAGGGTTATATTCATGTTCAGCACACCAAGGTACTACAGATTAGGGTCTTTTAAAGTCAGTAACGATCTCACTGTTGACCAGTGTAATTTAAGTGCAGAAAATGAAAACTTAGAAGTATTAGAAGAAAATATTTGTGATGTTGAGAAAACTGACATAGGAAAAAACACATTAGTGGAAGGAGATCCAACATCCCACTCTTACCAATGGACATATCAATCAGACAGAAAATAAACAGGAATATAACAGACTTAAATAAAGAGTTAGATAACAGGGGCCTAATAAGATATGTAGAACACTAAAGCCGCTAAAGGTGAATACATATTCTTATCAAATGCACATGAGACATTCTCCAGGATTGAAAATATATCCAGTCACATGGACAGTATCAACAAATTCATGAAGACTGAAATCATACCAAATACCTTCTCTGACCATAAAGGTATCAAACTAGAACTCAACTACAAAAAGAGAGCAGGGAAAACCTCCAGTACATGGAGATAGAAAAAAATCTTTCCAAGTGCCATGAAGAAGACTGAGAATCAAAAAACAGAACCAAAGCCAAGTCAGGATAAATAGAAGTGGACAATACTTGAAAAATTGAAAAATATTTTGCCATATAGAAAAATAATTAAGTGATGGAAGAGAAAAAAGTAATAGATCAAACAATTGACACAGGAAGAGTATAGTGGTCCATGCATAAGAAAGCCATTCATCTCTTCAATTACATGAATTCCAAGTTAAACAAATAGTATTTTACCTAAAAATTTCCCCATATAGTTCCTTTTAAACATTGTAACAAATATCTATCACAGAAGACATGGGTTGGGGGTATTCTTATAAATAGGAGTCTTAAAAACTGTTGCAATGTGCAAAAATGGTTATACAATAGTATTCAAGGTAACAGAAAACTGCAGTTAATCTATATTTCAAAAAATGGGGAATTTTGTGAAAAGAATAATATCCTAAGAAGATGCCTACACAGTGTAAAATTATTATGTGCGAAAAAGGAAAAAAAAAGGATAAAGGGAAAAAATTATTTATACCCATCTTTAAAAACCAGATAGGATGCAAAAAATATTACCAATATTTATAGTGCACTGAGGCAAGATTATAGATGCTTTTAACTTTCTCTTGACTTCTCTAAATTTTATATAACAAGCATGTATTACTTTCTCCACTATGGAGAAAATAATTATTTCCATGTATCGTTTTCAACTTTTCAAAACAGGAAAAAATTAGAAATATGACACTCATTGCTGTCATAGACACTATGAAACTGCCATTTTCAATTTATATGGCATTATAAATTGGTATACAACTTCAGAACATCAATTTCACATTATTAAAGGCTATAAAACTTCATTTTCTTTGGTCTTATGAATCTATTACAAAGAAATAGTTTAAGATATTGAAAAAGTTATGCACATGAAAATGAAAATGTTCACTGCTATGCTATATTTATAAAGGTGAAACATTAGAAGTCTATTATAGTATCTTATAATAGGAAAGTGGTAAAATAAAACATGACATATATAACCTGAACAACTAACTAGAATATTTAAGTTTACAACACTGAGAGAAAACCAAGATAAAAAGCTTTTTATAAACTTTAATTATGAGAATGATGCTTATGATTAAAAAATACTAGAAAGAAATACATAAAAATTAACGATGGCTATTAGGATGGAGAATTACACATGAATCTTTCTTTCTTTTTTCTGTCTTCCAAATGTAATTACATTACTTTTGGTCTAAATGTGTACATACATATAAACACATATGCAAGAGAAAATGAAGAAAATATAAGTTAGGTGTCAAGACAGGAAATATGATGGAAGGGGGAGAATGAGAAGGGCCTGAAGTGAGACAGAAGAATATTGTCTGGTTTGGTGGGTATGCTCAGAATATGGGGCTAGTAGGGTTAAAGGGATGAACCCAGGTTTCTAGTTGGGGGCGATGAGTGATGGTGGTGTTTTAACTGGATTGAGGACACAGCTCACATGGCAATTCAATAAAAACCTATCTGAGGAAATGCCAGGCTCTCAGAGGGTGAACATACCTGCCCTGCATTCAGCACTGTCTCTCATGTGCCTGCCACTGTCAGATGGTCATAGGAAGAGGGGGACCCAGGACAGTCAGAATTTGAAATCCCTGATAGCAACTGGCTGTTCGCCTTCTGGTCAAGACTCTGACATGAGGTTTCTGGCTCAGAATTGCTACAGACCCAACAATGATGACTGTTTCAAGCTTAGCGAATAAAGCTGTTTTATACACTTGGATGCAAAAAGCACTCCTTCTCCCGCCAACCCACCCCAACTCCCTTGAAATGAAGGCATTAAAAATAATGCTCATTAAAGTCAACTCAGACAGGATAATTAAAGGCACAACTGTCTCAGCCTAAACACAGTTTCAAACTTGAAAGATGCCATACTTCTCTTAACCCACTCCATCGCTTTACTTACTATTTTTCCTAATTAGAGAAGTGGCCTGAGAGACAGGGAAGCTTTGTTGTCTGGTCTTAATACATTGCTAAGAAGATTTTATATAAAGCGTCCTCGTTCACAACTATGAGATAAAAGCATTGGCACATGGTCATAGCCAGTGCTGTTAAGTGATATGAACTGAACATTGTTGACTGTATCCAAATGATACTTTCACTGGAACCAGTCTAGTAGTCATCAATCAACATTAATGGACTCCTACTGTTTGCCTGGCACCACACAGGAACTGTATGGTGATACAGAAGATCAAGGCTTGAAATCTACCGACAGTGTCTGCCACACCTCAGCAAATATCAAGATATCCATCTCCTAGTCCCATAAGGTTTACTCATTATGAAATGGCAACCTCCCAAAGCAAGTCTCAGTAAATGAGCAAGCTGATCTGGATGTGCTAATTGTATATGCTCATGACCCTAAAGTGAAATAAGACATAATACAGACATACCACAGAGATGAAGTGGGTTCAGTTCCAGACTGCTAGTTGTTCCAATGTTCATTTCCCCCTTCTATAGTAAGAAACATTTTAAAAACACATAACCTCTAACACTTCCCAAGTAGGTTCTTTTGCAGTTAGGCATGGCCACGTGACTAGTTTATGGCCTCCTGGGCAGGATCTTAAAAAGAAAGTGCATGCACCAACTCCTCTTCCCTTTCTTGTTTCCTGTAGGCAGAGTGATGACATAATGGTGAATCGGGGACCATGAGATAATACCCTGTGTTGAGAATGACAGAACCACAGAATATCAGGAACCTGGGTCTCCAATATCTCTGAGCGATATCAGCACCTGTATTGTTACCTGGGAGGAAATACATATATTTTGTTTAACTATAGTAGGTGGGGATCTGTGTTAAAGGAGCCTAATCTGTATCGTAACACAGCAAAGGTGGCTTAAACTAATAGCAGTATAATTAATAGGCATTGTTTACTGCATATAAACCATGAGTGCTCTCAGTATACATGATCTTATTTGATTCCTCACAACAACCCCGCTAGGTAGCTCTCATTAGTCCTATTTTATAGAAGACGGTGAGGCCCCAGAGGTGGGCAACATTACAATGAATTGGTGACAGAGCCAGGGCTTGAAATCAAGTCTTTGAACTTTCAGTTCAGGGTTCTTCCATAACCCTGTGCCATTTCTCTCTCTCTCTCTCTCTCTCTCTCTCTCACACACACACACACACACACACACACACACACACACACACACACCAGGACATTTCCTTGAAGTAGGGAAACATTCTAAAGCTCCTATGAAAGATTAACCAGGAAATCTTTAAAAAGAAGAGTAACAAATCAGGATTAGTCCTATAATAAATATTAAAACATACAAAGTCTTGGTCATGAAACGTGACATTGAAACAATAGAAAGATCAATCAAACAAAATAAAACTGTTATAAGAATTTAATTTATGAGAAGGTGATGTTCTCAAATCAATAGGGAAAAGATGGTGCATTCTATGAAGAAGTGGAACAACTGGATAACCATCTGGGAAAAAAAGGTGAATTCATAACTCATACTTAATTCAGGATAAATTCCAAATAATAATATAAATTAAATAAATTAAAGATCAAAAGATAAGCATAAGACCATAAAATGGGAAATTACTTTGAGGACCCTTCTAACCCAATAGTCATAAAGGAAAAGATGTATAAAATGGATTATATAGAAAAAGATAGTATTTACATATCTAAAAATTAATATAAGCAAAATCAAAAGACAAATGATACACCTGGAAGAAATATATTCTACTCATTTCCAAAAAGACCTTACTTCCCTCATATACAAAGAACCCTTACAAAGTGTTAGGAAAAGTCTAACACTCTAATAGAAATAAAAGCTAGGATAAAACAATTTACAGAGAAGGAAAAGATATCCAAATCACTCATAACAGTTTAATTCATACATTAAAAATTCTCTGAGATACTATTTTTTTACTCACCAGAATGTCCTTGGCTTAACACCTGATAACACACACTGAGATGATGGTAAAAGCAGGAGGACACAATGGTGCAGCTTTGGCAATGGCAATTTGTCAGCATCCGCTGAAATTAGCAATGTCTGGGTGCTCTGATCCACGATTTCCACTAGAAACTGATCAGTTACCAGTGTCAGATGGATGGATGGATAGTAGTGTTGTGGGGGGAGCTTCACACATACACACACAAATCCATTCTTTCAGTGAGCAGACGTCATGCTGGAAGACCTCTGGGTACCAAGCCCCATGTTGGCCGTGAAGATACAAGAAGTACAGCACAGCTCTGGGCCTCTAGAAATCCTTGTCTAGTGAAGAGTTTTTCAGACTTACAAGCCTCAACTCATAGTAAGAAATAAGTTTTCACACAAATATGCATATGTAGAAAGGTGAAAACAATACTCCCACGGAGCAATTACTATATATGTTGTGCTTTATTTTCTATTCTATTTCACTTCACTTTTAAAAAAAATTGCTGATTATGGCACAGGAAGTTGGTTTCACAATCCATTAATCTGCTTTGAAAAGTACTGTCCTCCTGGAAGAGGCGGATGTGCGCTGTTTTGTTGCACTTCTCAGATGTTGCAGTTTTTACAAATAGAAGGTTGTAACAACCCTGCAAGTGCTCACTTTTCATCTAATGAATATGCATTGTTTTTTAGATATACTGCTATTGCACATTTAATTAATTAGTATAATTTCAACATAGCTTTTACATGCACTGGGATACCAAAAAATTGTGTGACTCACTTTATTGTGATATTTACTCTACTGTAGTTGTCTGGAACTGAACCCCAATATCTCCAAGGTATACTTATATGCCAGTACTTACATGTATGGGAAATGAAGGATACATAAATTTATTCTATGGTGGTGTTTGTTACATCAAGAGAGAGGACACAACCTAAATTTCTATGAGTAGGGAACTGACTAAAAAGAACCCAGGGCCCATGCATGCAAAAGAATACTATACAGCAAGAAAAAGGAATGAGGAAGTTCTTTTATCAACTGTTAGGAAAAGATCTCCAATAGGTATTGTTAAGTAAAGGAAACATGTAGGGCAGCGTGTGGCTATATGTTTACATGCTGTTAAAAAAAAAGATGGGGAGAAGAGATATATTAAATATATATACCTATATATTAATAAAATATTTCTAGAGAGATAATGAATAAAACCAAAGCACTTAAGTTTAGTGGGGAAGATAACTGGACATCTGGAAAACATTACACACAGTATACCCTACATACGTCAACATTTTTCAACCATGTGAACGGATTACCTATTAAAATTTTTTTAGCCATTAAAGAAAAACACATGTTGAAGCACTTTAGTTTTTATCTCATCGAACCACTCACTAGTTGTAAGTCTTTCCTGTGTATGTGGACTTGAAAAGTTGTTCTATTCTCACTGTTAATTACATTTTTCATTCCCAAGCATCCAAGATCTGTTGGACATAAAATCTGCACCTTAAAAAAAAAAAGAACTTTAAAAAGAGAACTTTTTGAAAAATATGCACAGCTTAAAAAGTTTCAATGTTCATAGAATCCCCGAGCACAGAGCACATAGGATTCTTTAGATGCACCTTTGGTATATATTTATGTGGGGCCAGGATATTGCTTCAACCAACTTGCCATGATGAAGATGAAGGCAAAGACGATGGTGATACTGATAGATGCTATTCTCATTTTGTAGATGATGAAACTGAGGCTCAATAAAGGGAAAGAACTTGCCCACAATCACCTGCTTTTTCTCTAGTTTCTCTAGTAGTAGAGAAACTACCTTTTCTCTAGTAGTTCAGACTAAGGAGTCAAACTGAGTTGTCTGTCTCACTTCTCACCATGATTCCATTCTGACTCTCAAAGCCTCTTCCATCTCATGACTGTGCTGGGCTCAATGTTAAAATAAAAGAAAAAAAAATGAGGCCCTAATCTTCCAGGAGCTTCAGTTTAAGAGCAGAGATATAGTTATTGTGGCCAGGTAATTACAGAAGATGATAAAGCTATTTCAGAGAGTTCAAATATAACACTCAGAATAGAAAGACATCTTTGTCTTTGGAAACACACTTTCTCTATTTATACAGTAGAGAATAACAATTATTATATACAAACACAACACTTGGGGAGTTAAGTAACAGCCCTGAAAAGTGATCACAGATGAAGTTGAAAGAACTTTTTAAAAAATATGTACATGCCCAACTACTCCATTGTACCTCCAACCCCCACCCCTTTCTATGTCAAATACCAGGTTAATAAATTCAGACAATGTCTGAGAGATTTGTTGGTATGAAATAAATAAGGTTCATTATGGTACTTCATTCAAACTAGTTTCTAAATTTAAAAGTCTATAAATAGCAGCTCAGATCAAAAAGTGAATAAATGGCCACTTTCCTTATGGTTATCAAATGTACTAATAACCTCAGCCTGCAGGCTTGCAGGCTGTCAGTCAAAACATGTGTCAGAAAACAGGATCCCCACAGCCCCCAAGCAAGATCAAACAGACAGGGGCACACCTAGCTCAGCTGGGGACAGCCCCTTCTCCTCAGTCAGAAGTCTGCAGTCTTTGTGTCAGGCACTTAATATCTATAGACCTTGGTTTCTTTGTCTGTGAAACGGGGATAAGAAAACTCCTTCCAGACCTGTAAGGTTCAGATGAGCAAACCTGTTAAGGATTAAGGAGCCTGACTCCCAGCAGGGGCTCAGCGTATGGCATTCCCATTCTTCTTCCCAATTCATGGGATAACCATAGGCCTCTGGACACAACACACAGTCTCCAACCTATGAAGGGAGAAGACCTACCAGAATGGGTGAAAAGTTTGAATTTCATACTGGTTCACAGGACTTTTTGTCAGTATTTTACAGAGCATGTTAATCTCCTAGGATTGCCACATACAACAAATACTTCAAACTGGTGACTTCAAACACCAGAAATTCACAGTTCTGGAGGCTTGAAGTCTGTAGTCAAGGTGTCAGCAAGGGTGTTTTCTTTCTGGGTAGAATCCTTCCTTGTTCCTTCCTAGCTTCTGGGGATGGCTAGCAGTCCTTGGCTTGAGCAGCATCGCTCTAGTCATGTCTCTGTTGTCACATGACCTTCTCCCTGTGTATTTATCTTCATATTGTCATACCTCTTCTTCTAAAGGTACCAGTAATTGGATTAAGGGCCTACATTACTCTAAAGTGACTTCATCTTACCCAATTACATTTCCAAATAAGGTCATATTCTGAATTCCTGGGGATGGAAGTACAAGAAATCTTTTGCATCCACCTGTGAGGGAGAATAAGGGACTCACATGAGACCTTTCCTGCTTGGGTTGTCTTTGGGAGGAGAGACACTGGCACAGAATGAGGGTGGGAAGAGCCAGGCTATGGGTACCATGTGTGATGAGGGCAGTTTGCTCACCAACGTGAGTCTCAGTTTCTCCCACATAAGAGAAGAATAACACCTTTCCACTTGGATAAACACCAGCATGTACATGTACACATACACAGAGCACAGAATACATTTTTTAAGTCACAGAAACAGAACCTTAGGCCATTAATCCTGGTGCTGGTGAAAAGCACCACCACCTACCCAGTTGACCAAAGGGGGAGTCTCAGGGGTCATTTTAGCTTCTAAGATGCTCCTGTCTCTTTACCTAATAAGCATGACATCACCTCCCCATCTCCCCATCATGTCTTTAACATTTGTCTTCTGTGCCATTCTAGCCAGGGCCCAGCATCTTCCTCCTGGATTTCTCTACCATGTACCACGTGATTGCCAGATTAGAGGAATAGGGAAAAGGGACCCCAACACATAACTCCCCTGTCTGAAACTTGCCTGGGCTTAGCACATCTTCCTATCAGGAGAAAGTCCAAACTCCATTTAAAGCCATTTAAATCAATAGATCATTCGGATGGTTTAACTTGACAAAATAATTCTCGTGTATTTAGAAAAATAAACAGACAGGAATTGCTAAGACATTTTGGAAAAAGAAAAATAACAAGAAAGTGACTGAGTTGTTAAAGAGCATTATACAACCACACAAATTAAAACAAGTGGGCACCAGTACAAATTTAAATAAAAGGCACTCGTATACCAAACAATTTAATGCACAATACAGGAGAAAAACAGATTGTGCAGCACAGTATTGGGATAACTAGTTATTTGGAAGGTTCTCAAATCAGATCTCTCATACTATATGCCATAATATGTTGTGTCGGGAGCAACACCACACAGGTACACGGGAATCGCGGAGCAGGCTACATGATGCAGGATGCTGCTCAAGGAGCATGATCCTGGCCTTTTTATTTTAGAATAATCACAGCATCAGTTGTCGGGGGAAGGAAGATAAAAAGAAAAAGGGTGAAAGTAGAAAAGAATGTATCCTATTATCTATAGCATCAGGGCATGTGGGTCTGCTCTCCAGGCATTTCTTCTCTGCTTGATGACTCAGTATTATAATTGAGGTCAAGCCTTAGATTCCCCGGTCAATGTTTCAATCTTATCAATAAGGCATTCCATCTCAGCTTCTGGGGTCCTTTGTCATATATCAGTCCTCTGCTCCCCCGGTGTTCCCAGTCATACCTCGTGATGCACACTCTTCCCAAAGTGATCTAGCTTCCTGCTTTAGAAGATGAAAAGCACCTAGTAGGGTTGGGCTCCTATAACTGATTCACCGGGCAGTTCTGACCTAGGGTCGGAATGCAGAATTGCAGATAACTAAATGGTGGCCAAACAGGCCACTTAGGATTAGCAGACCCACAATAATACACTAGAGATTTTTTTTAAAAAAGAGCTAAGTGTAAAAATAAATAAAAATGTCTGTATTTTCCCTAAGCTTTTATAATTCTAGAGCAAACATATCTCCCTTCTGCAGTAAGAGGAAATGAAAAATAGGGGTGGAAAAATTAATGAAGTATTACATAAACCATAGGATGGTCTATACAAACTAGAAGGAAAGAGAGGTAAACAGCTGAAATCAGGATGAACTGGACTTTCTAAGCACAAAAGTAATGACAAAAAAGTGATTTAGTTTGTATTTTTCAAATTTCTGCATTAAAAAACCCACTAAAAACTGAAGACATATAACAAAGTGAGAACAACATTTGCAACAAATGTAACAAAGATTGTGCTTAAGATATTAAAAATATCTTGCAGATCAGAAAGAAAAACAATAAAATCCATGATTTTTCACCCCAAAGAGAGTTCAAAACAAGAAATGCAACTGTCTAATAAAGATATGGCTGAAAATAATAATAAGAAAACACACAAAGGTAGAACTGAAACCTGATCTCCTGTGGCACAAGCCATGGGACAAAACCAGCTCTTTTCTACACCCTAAGCAGGGGGAGGTGCAGCTCTGCTGGTGCCACAGGCCACTTTAAAAGCCACCACAGCAGCATGTTGCCTGCCAACAGCCCTTCCCCTGGCACTAGCTTGGTTGGAGTGTGGGAGCCCCCATTCCTTGGGGCTCCAGCAGTTGACCCCAGAAACAACCAGCAGCAGGTTGCCCTAGTGGGGCTCAGGCTGTTGGGAGAGGCCAGCACTGGTGGTGAGTGGCAGTGACTCCTGCCATGACACCCCAGGGCATGCAGCCCCACTGGGGCTTCAGTGACAAGGTTGCCCTGTGCTGGAATAAGCTCTGGCAGAGGCGGTAACATCAACCCCTGAGCCTCTGCTTTAGGGCTGCAGTGAGAAGCATTGTGCCTCTCTAAGCTAGCTCCAGTGCTGTGGCTCCCAGGAGGAATAGGCTTTGGAGAGGCCCAGGCCAACAGCCTGGAGTCCTAGGCCAACACGGTCCTAGGGCTCCAAGCAGAGTTCAACCTAAGCAGCTGGGCTCTGTGTTCCAGTGCTACTGCAAGTTCCCCCACCCCATTCCCCTTTGCTGCATTATTGCACCCAACACTGCTGAAGAGGCACTGGACAGAGAGGCCAGTTTCAGCATATGAGCCTGCCTTGAGGTCAGGGTAGGGCAGTCTGTGAAAGCACCAAGTTTTCCTTTATTATATCTGGTGTCTGGACTATAAAATGATCATGTGAAAACTAAATGGACCAATTGTTACTGGGCAGATCCCTCAGCAATGGGAGACGGCAGGAGCAGCAGGGTAAACAAGAACCCACTGCTCCTGCCGGCTCCCACTGCTGAGGGTCTGCCCGGTAACATATCAGGTTCAAGATCAGCCCATTAGTTAATTATTCAGATCAAGGAATAAGAATGAGCTGATTAGTGCTAAATAGTCCAATTGACTAATCACTTAGGATTGAAACTGTCCAATCAAGCTTGTAAGGTGGGGGACCCTAAGAGGGGATATAAGCCAGAGCAAGAGCCAGCTTACACTCTGTTTCTGGCCTCCCAAGAAAGAAGGGCATGCAGCCAACCTCCAAAGAAAGAAGCAGCATCCAGCAGTCATCCTCCAAAGAAAGAGAAGCCAAAGACCTTCTCATAGACGCAGCCACTGCACCTGCCTGTGGCCCTATCTCTGATATTACCAGAAAGGAGCACCACAGGCCTCAACCTGGTGTCTCAAAGAGCTTCTGTGCTACTGGTTCATTGTATGTAAGCTGCTGTATGCCCAGCTGTTAACACTGGTGTGTCTGACACTACCTTCTGGTAACTGGTGATGACCAGCACTACTGGTCAGTGCTGTTGACAGGTGATTGACACTTGGCATCTGCTCACCTTTGAGAGTTGTCTACCATTTTGGATAGTTGCAGACAGCTTTCTGGTACTGTTGCCTCTGTTGTTGTCTGGTTCAGCATCCAGGGCTGTCCAGGCCAGCCTTCACACTGTTTCTGTGAGCAGCTGTGGTGTCCCCTCAGTGGCCCCACCTGTGAGCACCACCAGCTGCCACCATGAGTTGGATCCTGGCCCACTATTTGCCAATGTGCCACCATCGCTAGGCCTTCATTGATGGGACAATTCCTTCTTGAATGAGCAGCTTTTGTTTGGGACTTCTGGACACTATCTGGGGTGAGAGAGCCAGCCATTTGTGGCCTTAGAAACTCGATGTTTCCCATTTGTTAAATAAACCCTACTGTGGTCGTTCCCTGAGCCTGAGTGGCCTTGCAACTATGTGTACTGGTGAGACCCCAAAGACAGTGACTTGCCCTCTACCTTGGCATTGTCCTTTTACTCTATAATATAGCAAGCTAGAGCACTGTTTCAAAACCACAAGGCACCATTTTTTGGAGTATGGTAACAGAGCCATTAGTTATTACTAATGGTTATGAAAGGTGTAGGTCCTCCTAAGCATAGCTGATTCTGGAATAGGTACTGGGCTTAGACACATCCACTACCTTTGACTGTCTCTTTCCACTCCTGAAAGTTTGACCTAAAGAACTAATCAGGAACAAAATTCAAAGTCAAGGATATTATCTCAGCATTCTTTAAAACAGCAAAAATACGAAGGCAACTTTAGTGGTTGAAAATTTTACATCAAATATAAGCTACTGTTTCCCCCATTAAAAAAAAGGTATTCCTTAGGGATCAAAAGAAATGCCTAAATGAATAAATAGTGTTTAGTAATATTATTGTTAAAAGAAGTGTAAATTGTCATTCTGAGACTGTTGTGTGTGTCACAGGATAAAGTAAGTGAATATAGTGTGTGGTACTGAGAGCGCATGCTTTTCAAGCACAAGAAAAAAATCATGTAAAATGAAAACCTTACTGCTCTGAATTTAAACTGAAATTAGCAGTTTGTGCTCAGGATGCATTTTATTTTAAAATAAACATTTTCTAGTTCTGACCACTGAAGTAGCGTCGAACAAATGACTAATCCAATACCAATGGGTACCCCCAGTGCCTGAATTATGGTCTCTGTATTTCCTGCTTAAAGGAATACATAAGGTGAGTCTGACCATCTTGCACAGTATATAGGCAAAGAAATGATCAGAAGCTAGTAGGGTCGTGTCAAAAGAACTCATGACTCAACTTGAAGAGGTTCTTACTGGCCCAAGAAGGGAACCCTCAAGCATCAAAAAAAAAAAAAAAAAACAACTGCAATGGAATAAAATATAACAAATGTGTTTAAATGCTGAAGTCATATTGGTACTAAAAACAGAACTCAATGGTCATCTAGGTAATGAACTCACTGTTTTGAAAATTCATAAATTACTGGAAAAAAATTTAAATAGCCATTCTACTATTTTTCAGGGTAACCAAACAGTTTCTCTTTATAGAAGTATTCCAGCTAATAAATAAGACAAACAGAATTAGAATATCATCATTTTGCAAATCCCTAATAAAATTATGGATCTGAACAATGATCACTGTCAGCAGTTAACATCACAAAAGAGGTGCATCACCCATGCTTCAATCACTTATTAAGAATTCTCACCCTCTCCCAAACCAAACTTGAATCTCATCGAGCCTCTAGACCTACCCACCAATTTACAGGGAATTATGGGGCAGAGGAACGTATTAAATGACACCGCAGGAATACAATCTTCAAAATACAGACTGTGGGAAACTCTGCAGGACAAATGACCAGTTTCTTCAATGTATAAATTTCATGGAAAATCAAAGAGAAGGACGCAGAACCTATCTGTACACTGAACTTAACAGACAAATCAACTGACTCAAACTAATAAAAATATTACAAAACAATTGGGGAAACTTGAATATCAACTAACTAACTGATATTAAGTATTTGTTAGTGTTAAAGCTATCTATTAGCTTCAATGGATGGAATTTTGATGATACTTAATTAAAATGCCTTTGATTTTTATAAATTGAACAACAGCAACAACAAAATGACATGTCTATAAAATTCAGATTAGTAGGTAGAAGTCTAGATGAAACAAGATTGATTATGATTTAATAATTATTAAAATAGGTGATTGGTACTTGGGGGTTCATACTATTCTTTCTGCTTCATGAAAGATTCAACAACACTTAAAATAGATTTTTTTCAAAACAATTTAATAACATAAAGAAGTGTTCAAGATAAGACAATGGTAGAAAAACTGTCAAAACAAAGCGTTAGCTC
Source organism: Scalopus aquaticus (assembly GCA_004024925.1). Lineage (NCBI taxonomy): Eukaryota > Metazoa > Chordata > Mammalia > Eulipotyphla > Talpidae > Scalopus > Scalopus aquaticus. The sequence goes on from PVIJ01010606.1 coordinate 32,213, forward strand.
AGTCTTATTATACACACAAGAATCTTGAGACCAAAAGAAGAAAATTCAACATATTGTTAATATTTGTTATCTTCTGATGGTATTATAATGGGTGATTTTTATTTCATTCTCTATTTTCTGTTTTCTATAATTAGTATGTCTTACTTTATAGATACAGAAATACATATTTTTAGAACATTTAATTTGGAACTTGTCATGAAAAGCCAAGTTGTTATGTTAATAGTGTGTTTATTTCTGCTTTGGTCTAATCACTTCCAACAGTCTCTGGATTGCTATGAACCCAGAGTTTTTCTCCCTGCAAAGAATCCTCAGACTTAATAAAATAAACAATGGATGGTAGACCTAATACAGAAGCACCTTTCTCAGGCCAAGATGGCTTTACGGAACCCACAATTCTTTACCCCAAGGGAAGCATAACTAAGCAGAAAATATTCTGTTGCAAAGATGAGCACAGCAGTGGCCCTCTTGGTAGGTGAGAACTGGCCAAGGGGGGTCCCTAGCCCACAGGAGCAGAGCAGTGCCAGGCAGTGGCCCCTGATCCTTAGCCATGAGAGGCATGGGCACTGCCAGCACACACAAAAACAGAAAACCTGGAAGGAAGGCTCTATTAAGTGAAAACAACAACAGCAACAAAACATGAAATAATCCTAATAACCTGCTAATCCATCCCAAGGAAGAAATTTCAGGCTCTAGGAAAAGGTGTGTGGGAGCTGAGGATGCTCACTGGGTGTGGCCATGCTCCTCCGTGTGAGATTCAGCTTTAACTTCCAAACTGCTGAGAAGGGCCTAGCGTCCAAAACATTTTGCCATCTGGTCTGACAAATATCCAGCCCCGACCTAACTGCTTTCTGTTCCCATGGAACTGGACACACCTAGAGCCTGTTTCCTTTCTTTGGCTTGCCTTGTACCTGCTCCCCTAGGGGAAAATGTACATTTTTTTTTTTGTGCTTCATGTTTTACAAAAGGTATTACCAACTTTACATTAGGATCTGTGGGGAAAAAGAGTTCAATGGTGGGGAAGACAGATAATCATGGCCTCCCCAAACCCACCCTAACCCTCGATTCCACTTCATGACTTTCAGCATTTTTTTAAAATACTGTATTTATTTAATCCAACATATCAAAAATATCATTTCAACATGTAACCAATATGAAAATAATCAATCTGATAACTTCCTTTTCTTCAATAAGTTCTAGAGATGATATTCAAGTTTTGGGGGATTGTGACTGGGGTGTCTCAGTTTGTACCAGCATTTTTTTAATGCAAGGAAATAAACAGAAGTTCCCATGGGAAAGTTTAGAAGGTACAACCTTGAAGAGAGGCTGGCGAGCAGAAATAAACCACCTCATGGTTTTGGCAGCAGGACCAGGTGCTTCCATGCGATTGTGGGGAGATGGGAACTGGCTGCAGCTCGGGGGATGAATTCTTTGTGCCTGTTGCTTTTACAAACTGGGCTTGAGCAGGCACTGGGCCTCGTTAGCCCTAAAGGGACCCCACTCAGGGATGGGCTGCTTGGTCGCATGGTGAACTGGTAGTACCCTCTGAAGGCAGCCATTTTTTAATAGCTTGGACAACTGTGGAATGCCTTTGTGTATTTTAAACAGTTTCTCTACTTGGGAGAGACCAGGGTAGCCAACATACAACTGTTTATGCAAAGGTGCCACACCCAGAAGTTCCTTCAAGCTCTGTGACCCTGAGCAATTTCCCTCACCTCTTTGGGCCTCAGTTTCCTCTTCTGGAACACAAGGAAGATAATGGAACTCACAGAGTCTGTGAGAGGGCATGAGTTCACGGGCATGAAGCAGGTTAGAGAACACACACAGTGAATTCCCCCAAAGTTTCCGCCCAAGTGACCAGACTACAAATTTGGCTTAGACTTGGTGACATTGCTCATGGCATTCTTGGCCCTGGGCATAGCTCCTGGCACATAGTAGGAACTTGTTCAATGTTTTGGAAGTGGGGAAGGAATTATGATAGAGCAGCCATATAGTCAACACCTACTCTGTGCTATGTATGGTAAACATTTCCTCATAATTTAACTTTTGTTTCATTACCACCATTTCACAGATGGCATTGAGTACCCCAGAGGTTAAGTCAGAAGGTTTTTTCCCAGCAGTCAGGCCCAATCTCAACATAGCTTTTAAACAAAAGCAGCTGAGGCACTTACCCTGGTCAGTAATGAAAATTCAACATTCTTCTGTCATTGCTATAACTTACAGAGAGCTTTTCATATTGATTCCTTTTATCTTTGCATTTGAGGCTAAGATAAACCTGTATGTATTTAACTTATTTCGGTCATTTAAAGAAATAAAGAACAAAAGAGAAGAATCTGTATTAAATCAGGCACAATAAGAGGAAACATTTTTAACAAAATATTATGTTAAGAGCTTAGGTTTCTATAAATCACCCCCATTGAGCTCTGCAATCCTTAAATTACTGTTGTTGTGCTATTCAGTATTCCTCATCCATAACAGCTGATGAAAATACAAAACCAGGCCAAACACAAAGTTGGAAAATTTTTTAACTTAATTTTGACTTTGCATCACTAAAACAACAAAAACAAAACAACAAAAAAATCAAAACCTTCCAGGATTTAACAAATCTAACTACAAATTACAAGTCGGATCCTTTCAACAATTAAATGCTTGTGTAAAGACACCATTTCCCAAATCAAATTTCCCAGATTTCTCATTAACAAATGGTCCCATGGTTCTCACTTCAGAACTAGAGCCAAAATGGAAATTGGTGTGAAAATTAGTGAACATTTATGAAGAGCAGACAACTGTAGAGAAAAGGAGACAAACGGGAAGGCACATTTGCTATTTATTTGGAATAATTAGCAAAGCAGAACCAGCTGAAGGCTGGCACCACGTACCTTGCCCAAATGTTGTGGAGGACTAAATGTTCAAAGGGCCTGAGTAAGTGGATGGTTAGGTGCAATTTCATGTCTCACTGCACAGCTAAATAAAGGGAAATAGTTTTTAAGTGTAATTGAACTTTAAAGGCCCTAATGGGCCTTTTTGCTCTAAGATTCCAATTATGCTGGGAGTCACACACCTTTTAGCCACAACAAGGGTTTTTATATCAATCAGCCAGGTAACATGTGAGTAAAAATAAGATTTCCTTAGGCTATCACCAGAGAATAAACAAACATTCTGAATTCTAAGTGTTTGTGCAAACTCTGCTTTTAACGCTTCATCTATGTGGAGATGAGTTTATTTTCTCAGAAAGCCCAAGACATCTGTGTGGATTTGGTTTTCTTTAACTGACCTGATGCTGAGGGGCTGAGTAAAACAGTTATTGAGTCTGGGAAGTGGCAGAAGGGAAAGAAGGGCAGAAAGGGGTGGGGGGTGTAATAAATATGCAGGGAGCCCTGACTGTGGGCTGGCGCTTCTCTGGCTGCCTTGGAAACACACTCTGAGATGAGGCCCTCCCCTGGTGGGCATTGTTAGGATCTCTGCTTTACAGATGAGGAAACTGAGGTTGGAGGAGTTAATTAACTCCTGAAGCCCCCACAGCTAGGAAGCCAGCGGGTGAGCTCTGCACTACAAGCAGCTCCCCCAGGGGTGCTTGCCAAGCATGTAGGGCTACCCCCCACTCCCTGGCTCTTCCATTATGTAAACAAAGGGGGGTCTGGTTAGGAGCAGACATTTCATTTATAAACAAGGAAGAGCTCAAACATCTGGTCCTGGCTCTGCAGCTGTGGACACTGTGCAGGTATGGGCCCTGGGGGCCACCGGGAGTAAACACCAGGAGGCCTCTTCCTCCTTCAGGGAAACCAGCCTGGTTACACAATGCTCAGGGAGAGGAGTGAGAGTGCTCTTGTTCTGAGGACTGGTGTCACACGGATGCAGGCTGAGGGCAGAAGTCTGACAGGCCCCCAATCTATGACACCGACTAGCAAATTGTGTTCAAGTATGTACATCCCAATTTTTTTGTGGCAACATGAATAACATAAAAATACTGACCATATTAACCATTTTAAGTGTACAGCTCAGTGGCAGCAAGCACATTCCTGCTGTTGTGTTTCCACCCCTCCTCCCTAGATAGCCACCTCCAGAACTTTCTCATCTTGCCAAATTGAAACTCTGTCTCCACCAGCTTCCCACTCCCCCTCTGCCAGTGCCTGGGAACCACCACACAGACCACTTTCTGTTATCTGACAATGCCAGGTACCTCATATAAGTGGGATCACCAAATGTCTGTCTTTGTGTAGCTGGCTTATTTCACATATAATGCCCTAAGATCCATCCGTGTTGTAGTGTGGGTCAAAGTTTCCTTCTTTTTAAGACTGAATAATATTCCACTGGATGTATCCATACATCCGTGATGGCACTTGGCTTGCTTCTGCCTTCATGTACTCTTTGTCACCACAATATCTTCTCCCTGGTATAATGCCCATGGCCACAGCTGATTGTCACTGCTGCGTAAAGCGCGTTCTCCCTGGAGAACAGCGACAAGCCTATGGCTGTAACTCAGCTCTGACTCTGGAAATGCAGGAGCGCCAGCTATAGCTTCCCACTTGTTAAAGAACATGGAAAGTGGACATCCCCTATATTTTCAAATGATTAATTCAAATACTTTAAAACACTGTGCCAGCCAAACAAAACTGGCCCAGAGTTGGGTTTGGCCCAGGATCTCCAGTGTGACGAATGCCGTTACAGCAACTCCATGCAGCAGGATTTTGGAGACAGTGAAGCAAAGCTCAGGAGAGAGAAGGGGCTGTCCATGGTCACCCAGCAGGGACTGTATCTGAACAACCAAGCCTTGGCACTAATCAAATCTCCTTCAGAACACCACTGCGTAGCATTTTCCCATCGTAAAATAATTGCAGTCATAGATGACATGTAAAACATGAATGTCATAAAGGACAACATGGGCTACGCATTGAATTATTGCTAACATGAGTGAAGAAGTGACTCTGAGTAGAGCCCTAAAAAGAACTGATTTGATTTAAAAAGTATCTCCACAGCCCAACCAGGTGGGTGACCCAGGTCTTATGAAGTACTCCTGACCTCCCAGTGGCAAATGAAAACAGCACCTCCAGCTTCACCAACTGCACCAAAGAGAACCTTTTGAAAGACCAGGCTGGCCTTCCAGTTGTTAAACAGGACCCTGGCAGGTGGCAGGTGGCTGGGCTTCCTAGGCAGGTTTCAGAGATCCTGCTGTGAGCTCTGGGGCTGACAGGATTAGGGTCCTGGGAACACCAGGCTCTCATTAACCCTTAGGGTCCAAAGGCCAGAAATTCTTTAGCAGGACCTGACTCCTTAAACTCTGAGAAACTGGGCTTTGCCTGTGGCAACAAGGGGTTAAATAATGCATCTGTTTTCTCTCTCAGGAGGTCAGAGACCCAGGCAAGGTTTAAAGCATTCTTCACACAGCCACAGATAACCCCTGAAGGAGCCCAAGGACTGTTGCATGCTGCAGTGGAGCCTGGCCCAGCAGCAACAGCTCCAACAGGGCCCACCTGAGGGCAGAAGGGGAGGCCTTGTCAGGCCTGGGAATGCTTTCTGCGTCTTTCTGGCATAGTCCAGCATATTCTGGGCTCACTGGTGCTGGCAGTGAACAGAAGTGCAAACAGTTCTGCCCTTATGGAGTCTACAGTCTAGCTGGATGGGGGAGGGCAATGTGATATTGCTAAACGAGTAAATAGGTAAATTACCTAGTACCTTAAGAGAGAGTACTACGAGGGATTTGCAGTGCTAAGAGTAGGAATTTTTGTGGTGGTAAGTGTACTTTTAAGTCACTTTATTGTATAATTCATATACAAATCGTTATGCATGTTTACTATACAACTTGATTTTGGAGATAAATATATATCCACAAAACCATCACCCCAAACTATGCCATAACCATATCATCACCTCTAAAAGTTTCCTCTCGTCCTCCTTGTTTATTTGTATGCATATGTGTATAAGAACACTTGACAGAGATCTACCCTCTTAGCAAATTTTAAGAGCACACTGCTCTTAAAAAACAACAAACTTGTTCCCGTTAGGCATCGTGCTATAGCACAGGTCTCCAGAACTAGTCATCCTGTGAACCCGGAGCTCCACACTCCCCTCCCTTTACCCCCACAGCCCTGGCAACCACGGCTCTGCTCTCGGCTTCCATGAGCTTGACTCGTTTGGATTCTTCATATAACTGGGATCCCATAGTATTTGTCTCTGTGTGATATTAAGTATCAACCAGTGACCGATGCAGGGGCCCTGGTGTCTAGTCGGTCTGTCCTGTCCAGCTTCCCAGTCAACCACAGACCACCATGTATAGGGCACACTTCAGAAAACACCACCAGGAAACCTTTGCGAAAGCCTCCCAAATGTCCCCAAGTCTCTGTACTGTTCTTCCTCCATCTGGAGGCCCATTTGGGTGAATGATGGATGACACCCATCTGCCTCCCAAGCAATGAACCTCCGAGGCATCTTAACACACCCCTCAAAGTCCATGCCATCATCGATGGTCCCTATGGGCCACCTAAGGGTCCCTTCTAAAAGTCTCTCCATCTCCTCCCCATGTTGCCTCACATCTTTAAAAAGGGGACATGGGACTTTCGTGGTGGCTCAAGGGGTTATGTCACAGCACCTATGAAGCTATCCAGAGCCACTGCAGCAAGAGTTCGATCCCGGCCAGGGAGCTTCCCACATGGTGCATCAGACATCTCCTGTCTCGCCTGCTGCTCCCCTCAGCAGTGTATTTCAGTAGATCTGCCTGTTCTGCGTCCTGCTCTGTTTCTAGTGAATCCTCTCACCCCTACACCTCTGGCCTACACCCCCGCTTGTATGCATAAATAAATAAATCTTTACAAAAAATAAAAAGGGGGCATGAACAGGACCCAAGGGGGCATTGGGAGGACTGGATGCGCCTGCAAGCCACCAGCTGTCACGATTGTCATCACTATTAGCTATTTTTAAAAACTGAGTTTCATCTTTTTTTTTTTCTTCTATCACTGTCACACAAAAATTGCTGACCTTGGGCCTCCCTGGTGGCGCAGCGGTTGAGCTCTGCACTGTGGAGCTGTTGGCAGCGCTCGATGCGAGTTCGACGCCCAGCCGGGGAGAATCCCACATGGCGCGGCAGACCTCTCCTGCCTCGCCCGCTGCTCCCCTCAGCAGTGTATTTCTGATCTGCCTGTTCTGCTCCCCACTCTGTCTCTGGTGGACCCTCTCGCCGCCCCACGCCTCTGGCCTGTACCCCAGCTTGAAAAAAAAAAATTGCTGACCTTTCTTTGTGTGATCATTGTGAGGTTCCCCAAGCCAGAGGGAGTCAAGCATATTTAAACATAGCTGCAGATTAACTGAAACAGGCCTGTGCAACCCCCACCCAGTCCCCCAGCTTTCCAGGGGCTGGAGAGCACATGATAGGGCAGCACCCTCATCCCCAGTCCAGCTGTCGGGCCCCCCTCCTTCTAGGTTTAACGAATGAATGGGCCAAGCACAGGTGCTGGTTCCAGGGTCTGTGCAGCTGGCAGTGGGGTGGTCCTGCGCCTGCTGCCTCCTGGCCACCCTGGAAATCACTGGCACGTATCACAGTCCACCTGGAGCTGTGGGTGTCTGTGTGGGTCACACATTTCCCGCCCAGCCAAGGGGGCTGTCAGAGCCCCATCAGGCAGGACCAAGCAGGGGACAGCCAAGTCTGAGGGGTAGCTGGGGACACAGCAGGGTGAGTGGAGCAGCAATCCGGGTGCAGGAATCAGAGATGGTGGTGTGTGGCCCAATTCTAGCTGCATGACCATGGGGCAAGCTACCACCTTGGTTTCCCAGGCTGTAAAATGGGGAAAATAGTCCCTCTTCTGGGGGTTTATTTTGAAAAATCAGTAAAATAATATGTTTAAAAAAGATATAAAATGCAAAATGCCATGGCAATATACACTGCTGTTACTGTTACAAGGTTAAGTTGGAGAAGTCCAGTAAAAGGTAAACTGGAACACATGTCTAAATTCATCTTGATTCAGGCCTGAGCCGGCGCCTGTTTTTTACGCCACCTCAGGGAGTTCACAGCTGGAACCGAGATCTTCAGAGTCACAAATAGGCATGTCTGCTGCCTGGACTGGTGGGGACTTTGAGAGAGAGAGGCCTGGGAACACTGGTCTCACCTTATGGAACAAGGGGCTTTCAGGTTCCTGTCCCCGGAATGAGACTCTTCCACCCCTTAGCCAGCAGTCTCTAATGTCTTCCCTGGGCCCACTCTGAGCTGGGGGTGTGGCCCCAGAAGTGGCCCTTCTCTGCTCCCTATCTCAGAAATGTCTTCTATATACCTAAGGGACAATTTCTGTACAGTGTGAAGATGGGCTGCTGTTTTCTGTCTAGTCTGGGGGGGAGGGTGTCAGAAATCAGGGGAAATTACAGAGAAGAGGTAACATTTGGGCTAGTGACTGGAGGAGGCCTAGGAACTCTAGAGCAGTCGCTCCAAATGCCTAGCCAGTGTTGCCAAATCCACACCCCAAAGCACACTCCCTGCGTGAATTCCCCCAGACCCACATACTGCTTCTCTTGTTACTGATTTAATATTACTCTTTAAATTGATTCACTTATTTGAGCTCAAAGTTATTTTAAAAGTAAATGTTATACACTAAGGTAAATAGAAAACCAGTTCCATTTGCCAAAAATAGAAAGAAACTCTAAAAATAAATACAAGGAAAGGAAGTTATTAAATTATAACCAGACACTGAAGTTTGCTGGAGTCTTGGAGTCTGAGGCCTGTGCTCTTCGTTTGCAAAAATGTGAAAAAGGGGGATCAGCAAGAGTTAGCTGTGTTAAAGACATCCCAGCCCCAACATGAGACTGTCCCTGTCGCACTGCCCAGAAGGACCAAAAAGGGGGCCACGTTCTCCCAGGTGGGGTGATGTTACTTAATATACATCACACTTCTGGGGTGTACACCCCTCACTTGGGAGAAGTTGCTATCTTTGGAGAAGGTGTGAGGATTTAGGTGTGCTTGGGGGAGTAGAGGTCATGGACAGAGCTCTGAGCGTGAGGGGGAGAACACTGAAGTGACGGTACAGGCAACAGCAACCCCACACCCACATTTACTGAGGCTTCCGGCTCAGACACTACCTGGGGCTCCAAGGCACCACTTCATCTCATCCTCTCATGAGGGGGACACAAGAGGTTAAGAGGAATACAGCAGGTCCTCAAATAACATCCTTTTTTTTTATAACATTGATGAGGGGAAAAAAATTCATCCCCAGCGGGGCCACTGGGATGGAGCCTGCATGTTCTTTCCACAGCTGCGTGGGTTTTCTCTGGGGACTGATTTCCTTCCACCTCTCAGCGATGTGCACATTGGTGTGTCTCAACAGTGAGAGAGAGAGAGAGAGAGAGAGAGAGAGAGAGAGAGAGAGAGAGAGAGAGAGAGACAGAACATCTGCACTGAAAGGCATCCTGTCCTGGTTTGGATGTATGTAGCCTTGTGTCCTGAGCTGACAGATCCACCATCCTGAACTGAAATAAGTGAGTTGGAGATGAATGAATGAATGAATGAATGAATGAATAGAAATGATCGTTGAACATCAGAAATGTTTTGGGTCTTTATTTAGAAATTTGGTGATTTTTTGTGACCTAGAGACATGCCACAGAAACTTAACTTTTGTTCATATCAATTAGCCTAGGGTCAAATTGGTTTTATTTTACTCTAAGTTGCAGTTTCCAATAACCCATTGATGACATTAAGTGAGAACCAACTATTATTATCCTACTGTGACAGATTTTGAAGTTCCTGGCTTCAAACTTCGAAGGTCAGCCCCAATGCTGCCTCCTTTCTCTGTGAGAGCCTCCGAAACCCTGCCCACCACCTCCCATCCCTCCCATCCCTCAGAGCCGGCTGAGCACAAGTGAAGGATGAGCGCAGTGCTGGGCCAGGAGCAGGAGCTGCCCGTGGGACTGCCCGCTGTGGACCAGCACAGAACTGAGCGCTCACTGGCACGAACACTCACCCTCCCTCAGCTCTCACAGCATCCCTGTAGCTCCTGCAAGACACTGCCCTCCTGCCCATATCCCAGCCATGCTGGCGGCAGCTGGTGATGAGCACAATCCATGCAGGAGGAGGTGGGACAGTCGCCAGAGACCTAGAGTTGGCAAGCGGGGCTGGAGCACTGCAATGTCCCCACAGGAGCTTTCGTCGCACTAAAATGGTTTTGTTTATTTTTCTTAGCCATCTCTTCTCCCTAGTTGTTCTTGTGGCAATGGTCATGATATGGGTGATTTATTTTTAAATGTTTCCTCCCAGTTTATCTAATGGTGCAAGTAGTCACTCCAGGCAGCCGAATCAGCCCCTTAAAAACCTTACCCTTCACATCAAGTACTTCTTCCCTTCCATATACAGTGACTGGGAGGTTCAGCCTTTGGACATCTGCCTGACAAATAGAGCAGCTGTTGGACCAAACTCCTAAGTTAATGGAAAGTCCTGGTTTGATCAACATCTAGCCAGGCCTTCCTCAAGGCCTCTCCTTGGGACTGGTAGCCTGCTATAAGCTGACGATGCACACTTTGTGCCTTTCTCCTCAGGGTCAGCTGTACCATGCTTACAGCTCCCACCTGGCCTCACCCTGCATGCCCTGGGTCCTTGCCAGGGGCCAGTAGCCAGTGTCCACTGGAGCAGCAGTCCTGGGCTCCTGTGATTACGGAGCCCTCAAACCCAGCTGCCCATAAGTACTGTCTTTCTCACTTTAGAGACTGCTTAGAAGAATCATCCAAAACCACAGAGCTGGGCAGCAACCCCCTGGGCTGTGACGCTCCTGCTCCCCACCCAGAACTGGAGACACCCTCCATCTGGCGAGCAGGGAGAGCCCCAGTGTGTGGAGCAGCAGAGAATGTAGGCAGGATGACGGGGAAGGTCTAATCTAAGCTAGTTAACAGGTGAGGGTAGAAAAAAACAGAAGCAAGACAAGGAGAAGGATGGAAACTCTACTGTTTATCACAGGTGAGGCCTTGGGGAAATGCCTGGCTCATGATAAAGAAGCATCCTGCTTGGCTGGAAATCTAGAAATCTAGAAAGGTACCAGGTGTTCCTGGGAACCTGCTGCCTGGAATTGTCAGGAATCTCACAGAACACAGCAGCTTTTAACCTTGGGGTCCTGGATCCGGACATGTCTGTGCCAGGGAGTTGACCCTCCTCCTGGACTCTATTGAGCAGGTGCCCACTCCAAAAGTCCCCCCGGGAGAAGTTGGTCTAAGGTCTGGGAAGCCTCAGGAGCCCCTCCTCAGCACTCTGCCCCGCCAAAGTATGTCTTCGTCCATTTCTGGCTGTCCCTCACAACCACGGTTCTCAAAGTTTTCCTTCCACACTGACTTACTGATCAGGCTTTGCAAACTTTCAGTTCCATGTACACACAAAGTGGTTCTGAAAACCATCTATTCCAGTGATGAGGTGCATCAGGATCACCCAGAGAATGGGAAAAATGCCTCAAACCCTTGTGTATGGGTCACATCCCTGGCAGGAAACACAGAGCACTTGCCCTGGTTTATCTGAAGAGAGTTTACGAAAGAGACTTGCAAAGCTGCAGGCAAGGGATGGTGCTGTTCCTGGGGGCTGTAGGCACATTCCACCCAGTATTAATTATGTTTTTTATAGTTTATGACGCTCCGACATCTTGGGGGCCTTACTGGCCAGGGAGAGACTGCCCCTCCCAGAGCTAGCTAATTCTAGCGCTAGCAAATCATTAGCTGTGAGCAGGATTGTACTCCCCTGTACAAGCCTGTACGCCCAGCCACATCCTCTATCAAACTCTCACATGCAAAGCTAATATTCACATGCTTTAAATCACCCCAGGGCCAATTAGTTACTAGATAACTAGGGACCATCCCTTCAGTCCCAAGTCTACTGAAATTACTCAAATTGTGCACTCCTGTCCTGCTTGTCCCTTCCTTCCCATGAAAGCCACAATACAGGGTCTGTCCGTGTAGCCCCTTTTGCCTTCTGTCAACCCTGGTGCTCCTCTGTGGGGCTCTGCAGAGCATGCCACACCTCTTCCTCTTGGGAACTGTGAGTAATAAACTTTTCTTTCAAGTTAGTGCTCTCTATGTCTGTCATCTTGCCACCTCTGATTAAACTAAATCCCAGATACATTTTTAAACAACCCCACAGACTGGGGGCTGGAAGAGGGGACAGCTACCTGAACCTGAGGAAAGAGAAAAAGTCATATGGAAATGCCATGTTACAGAGGCTTGAGGGACATGTCCTTGCTTGAGGGACACAGCTGGTCCACAATTACCCTTAGAAAGGTCAACTGATCCAACTGGAAGCCACAAGTCATGTCAATCAGTCTCCTATGGCTCAGAGCCAACAGGGGTGGACAAAGTCATGTATGGGATGGTCTGGAAGAGCAAACAACAGATGCCTGGGGTACTTGGGCCCTACTCCAAGACAGTCTGATTCAGTAATTCTTGGGTGGGGCTCAGGAAATTTTCTTAAATGTTTCCCAGATATATCTGGTGTATAGCAGATACAGGTTATATATTATTATATGTACAGCACTGTCAATATTAACAATGCAGCAGCAGCAATAGCTGCCATTCACAGAACACTTTTGTGCCTGATGCATATAATGCATCATTCTTAGTTTGCACAACACTTAAAGGGAAGTGTTATTATTCTCATCATATATAGATGGGAAACCTGAAGTTCAAACTGGTCAAGTAACTTGCCCAAGGTCACACAGCTTGTCAGTGGGAGAGCTGGGATTTCCAATCTGACCCAAAGGTTGGTACAGTTTCTTCTGTTCGTTCTGACATACACCTTTGAATATCAAGACTAGAGGCTGAATAACAGTATCCCTGCAACCCCCCAAATCGCCCTGAGTGGGCCTCTCTCAATTCATTACCCGGCATCCCTATGGAGTTATGTTCATGGTTGCTTAAAGAAAAAAAGAAAAGTGCCTTGAGAGCTTTGAAAGAAAGACGCTGAACAACCACACAAGGTTATTCATTTTGTATTCAAATGATTTTGTATCCATTTTCCTTAGTAAGATGTGACTTAAAGAGACGGTTGCTCAGGGCTTCCCTGGTGGCGCAGCGGTTAAGCGCTGCTCTGTGGAGCTGTAGGCAGCTGCGACGCGAGTTCGACAGCCGGCAAGGGAGAATCCCACATGGCGCAGCAGACCTCTCCTGCCTTGCCCGCTGCTCCCCTCAGCAGTGTATTTCTGATCTGCCTGTTCTGCTACCTGCTCTGTCTCTGGTGAGCCCTCTTGCCGCCCCACGCCTCTGGCCTGTTCCCCAGCTTGTATGTATAAATAAAAAATAAATCTTTAAAAAAAAAAAGAGACGGTTGTTCAGCTTTAGTCAGTAGACACCATTCCAATCTCGACCCTGGCCAAAGGAAAGTGGGCTTCAACAAGGGGATGGGTCAATCCCAGGCAGGAATTCTTCAGAACATGAATCTTTAACCCTGGGCTTCGGCAAATCCTCAAAACCCTGAAATTACATGTGAGATTTTGAATGAATGGGCACTTTGTCTGAGTCCTAAGCTTTTATGATTCTTTCAAAGTAGCCCCTTGAAAGACAGAATTTTATATCAATTTCTTTTCTAATTAACTTTAAGGGTTATCCTTCCTAGTTCTTTTTTCCTTGTTTTCAGTGAAATAATGACCTGCTTTAAAACTAAGTAGTCAGTGGAATTTAGTTACAAATATTTCATAATACAGCAGCAGGCTCCTTAAAAAAATAAATTTTAGATGGTTCTATTCCTTTGCTTCATTCATAGCTATATAATTATTTTACAGAACTTCATTTCCTGTACTTTTATTGAAATATTTTTCCCTAAAAATTTAGTATCTTCTCAGAGATATTAAAAAATTCATTTTGAAACAGATCAGAGAAACTTATATTTCTTAATAACATTTCTAACTGTAGAGAGATGTTGCTTATAGAGAATTTGAATTGTGGACACTTTTACTATTAAATATTCATCAATTCACTCAACTCAATTTTGTTTTTATGCTGTTTCCAAGCACTGATTATGTATAAGGGAATACACTAGGAACAGAAGCAAGTTAATTGTTACCAAAAAATTTACATGCTAGTGGGAAACATAGACTAAAATTATAAACTGTAGGTAGATATAGATAGATAGATAGATAGATAGATAGATAGAGAACAGATGGTGAGAAACCTTGTATAAGTATCCTGTGACTGCTGTAACAAATACCCACAAACTTGGCTAAAATAATAGAAATTTATTGTTTCACAGTTCTGGAGGTCAGAAGTTCAAAATCAAGGTGTCAGCAGCACCGTACTCTCTCTGAAATCTCTAGAGGCAAATCCTTCCTTTTCTTTCTCCTAGCATCTGGTGCTTATCAGCAATCCTTTGCATTTCTTGGCTGCAGATGCATTTCTTCAATCTCTGCCTCCATCATCACATGGTCTCCCTGTGTGCCTGCTGGGTATCTAAATTTCCCTGAGGTTAGGATGTACCTCAATTTATTGTGACCTCATAATAACTTGATTACATCTGCAAATCTCTATTTCCAATTAAGAAATAATTGGACATTCATATGTAGTAGCGGTTAAGACTTCAACAGATCTTTTGGGGGGCACAATTTAGCCCACAAGTGTCATGAAAAAAATTATGAGATCCTATGGGAGTCAGAGAGTGATGGGTGTTAGCATGTTAGGGAAGGTCTCTCGGAGAGGTGCCTAAGTGAAGTGAACGATAAGCCCCAAGGACAGGGTGACGTAGGGGCTCCAGGCTGATCCTGAGGTAGAGGCACCTTGTTGAACCACACCTGCATTCTTGACTCACAGAAGCCATGAGATAGTACATTTTTGTTGTTTACGTCATTAAGTTTCCTGGTAATTTGCTTGGGGCAATAGACAACAGGGCCATCTGCAGTGGCTTCACATGTTGTATCAGTTTTATATTGCTGCAAACCAATTACCACATAGTGACAGTTTAGAACTTAATATACAGCTTCTGTAAGTCAGAAGTCTGGGCTCAGTGCTCAGTGGCTGTGAACCTTGTGAAAGCTGAAGTTATGGTGAAATCACACTGCTTTCTGGAGCTGAGAGGCTTCATCAAGTTCTCGCAGTTGTCGGCAGAATTCGGTTCCTTGCAGTTACAGGACTGAGGCCCCGTTTTCTTGCTTGCTGTTGGCTGGGGGAGCCTTACTTAGCTCCTAGAGGTTTCCTACAGTTCCTGGACTCTCATGCTTCAACCCTGCCTGACTTCTGCCCTTGTCTTCTAGACCCAGATTTAAAGGGTTTTATGAGATTAAGTCAGGCTCATCCCAATAATCTCTTTTGATTAACTCAAAGTCAACTGATTCCTGACCTTAATTACATATATAGAATCTTTTGTCATATAATGGGACATGATCCTGAGGGTAATATTCCACCATAGTCAAGGGGTCTGCCTCAGTCAGGGAACATACAGAGCTACCTACCTGGGGAGAAGGAAGCTTGGGGGCTATTTTAGGCTCCTGCTTGTGACACCTGTCTTCCTCTTGCAGTGTTGTGTGTGCCTATCAATAATGTGGGTAGGGTTTCTTGAGCACCTTCCTTTCTGCCACGTACTTAGCAAGCACAAAGGCTGAGGGGCAAGGCCCATGTGCGCATGCCTGTCACCATTCCAGGGACTTCACCAGGATAGCTTCATCAATGTCCCCTACAGGGCAGCGTTATTAACATCTCTCTTATACAGATTTGGAAACAAGAATGCAAGTGACTTAAATTACTTCTCTAAGTGGTAGGGCCAGGATTTGAACCTGTGATATCAGAATGTCAGGAGTCCACTTCTAGCTTTAGGACATTCCACCTATGTCACCCAATTCCCCTGAACCTCACTTTGCCCATTCATATAGTGGGGTTAATAGAACACCTGCACTTGCTCACAGGGTCTTGCTTGGGTTTGCTAAGGAATAATGGCTGGACCACATTTTTAAATAGCAAAGGGTCATTAAAGGCTGAGAGATCGTGACTGTTGACAATATTTTTAAGCACTTTTATTTCCATTTACTGGAAGAAGCTGTTTTTTAGGCAACCCAAGAATTTGGAAAACAACCAAACTATTAAGTCCTTTTGAGGATCACAAAGCCCTGAGCAGGAGAAAAGTGACTAAGGCTTGGGGGAAGGCATTAATCCTTGAGCAGAGGCAGAGGGGAGAGGGTGGGTGGGCTTAAACCAGAGACACGTGTAAGCAGAATCTTCCAGTGTTACCCATGCTCATTCAGGGCACTGAGTCACCCATGCCACCCAGCAATCCATCTTGCCTGCAAACAAATGGCTTGTTTAAATGAAAAGCAGACAGTGTAAGCAGAGTTGTCCCCCAAAGAGTGTCTTTCATGACTCCTTATTAGGAGCCACTAGTCCTTTTAGACATTTGGCCCAAAGGAAGGAGTGGTTAATCACTGTATGTGTTGCCTAATCAGGAAGCAAGAATCTTGCAGGACACATCTGAAGGCTCCTCTCAGAAATGCAAAACAGCCTGACCACTCTTCAAGTAAAAACACGTATGTTTACAGCAGTCAACACAGGCCCTCTTCTTTCCCTCTCTCCCCAAGAAAAGCAAGTCACTTGTTCTACAGAACAGGAT
Source organism: Scalopus aquaticus (assembly GCA_004024925.1). Classification (NCBI taxonomy): domain Eukaryota; kingdom Metazoa; phylum Chordata; class Mammalia; order Eulipotyphla; family Talpidae; genus Scalopus; species Scalopus aquaticus. Next base: position 48,735 of record PVIJ01010606.1, read on the forward strand.
GTTTGAACTTTGATTCTAAAGGGTGAAGTTCACTGCTCTGAAGCTCTTGACAGTCCTATGAGGTAGGAATGAGTGATCCATTTTACAGAGGAGGAAACTGAGACCCAGAGGGGCCTAAACATGAGAAGGCAGGTGCCACTTATCAGAGGTGCAGCATCTCAAGACCCTCACTTGGGTTGGGGGAAATCTCAGGGTCTGGACTGGACCTCTAAGTGGACACAGAGATAAGGTGGGGGTGGCGAGAAGACACTCTAGTCATGTCAGGAGAAGGCAGAAAGGCAACTGAAGCTGGGGATCTGGCAGGGCCCAACCCAGTTGGCCTGGAAGATGCCTGTAGGCACCCTGGCAGGCCCGACTGAATCCTAACGGAGCATTAGAGATGAAAGTTCTTTCTGAGCTGTGTTCAGGAGATTTATGTGGGAGATGGGGATATACCAGGATTTGGCCAGAACCAATGAGTTGGCCAAGATGCCTGGGGGCAAGGGAGGAGGGGCAGTTAGGATAATTCAGTGAGGATTTGGGACACAATGGAAATAAACCAGGATTATTCTGGATTAAGGGGAACAACTGTTCCCGTGGGCTATGTGTCTGACTTCTGCAGAAGGAACCGACTTCAGACTCACAACAATAGCTGTCACTCATTACCCAAATGATGTGGGCTTTCCTATCTTGTTCCCTTTTACTTGGAAGTTGCTCTTTTCTTCCAGCATTCTCTATACCAGAATGTAGCCCCAGACCCTGCCCTAGGGATAGAATGGGTCCTGTCTGAGGAGCAAACATCTCTTGTGCAAACTCCCTCCCCTTCCTGTGTCCACGGAGAAAGTATGTGGAGGAATCAAATTAATGTTCTTAATTAGTATTAGGGGGGAAACAGTCAAGACTAGTTGTTTTATCTATGAAGCCAGAGAGACTTGGATTTGAGAGAAGTAGCTATTAAAGAAACTGATATGGCTTTTTGAGTGTCTCAGAGCCTCCTGCTATTTCCTTTGATTGAGAGATGTTGTCCACGGAGAACAAAGATGAGAGATTCCACAGTCGTTAAGTGCAAGCTGGTACAGGAATTTTGCCAAAATTTCTGGACTTCAGTCCCATACAAAGGCCACAAGTGTTCCAGACAGCCCACTCTCCAAAATAGTGGTTTCCCTGTAACCCTGATTTCCCTGGGCTAGGACTGCCCTTGGGTGACAGGCAAGAGCCAGGGTGCCAGTCTCTGTGGCCTGTATTCTCTACCAAGATAATGATAATCCCCACAACAATAAATACAGTGATGACATTGTTGATGACAACAGTCAACCTTCGCTGACAAAGTCAGGTCCTTATGTGCACTGTTTAATATGAAGCAGATACTCTTATTATTCCCATTTTATGATTGAAGAAATGGAGTGGTAAAGCCACCTGCCCAAGGCTGCAGTCATTGGGAACGGGAGCCAGGACCTGAACATGGGCTGTCTCACCTCAAACCTGTGCTCCTCACCACGGACACACACAGCCACCAGCCGCTGGCTCCCCTTCACTCTTGGCTCCTCTACAGATAGTCCCAGTTGTCCCACTACTGGGGATGCAAACTCATCCCGTGGCCACACTTTCCCACAGTTGTTTGCAATTCTTTATTACACTCTAAAAAGAATATGGCTCCTTTTGGTCAGGTGATATCTAGATATCCAGATATCTAGTCAACAACAATGTGAAAAGTCTGCTTTCCATAAGCCTAAGCAGATTTGACCATGTGAATCCATTTTTGTATGAGATCTTTGGGATATTTATAAGCATCTTTAGTAACAAAAATAAACACAAAATATATAAAAATGAACTCAGAATGGATCAAATAACTACACTTAAGAGCTAAAACTATAAAAATTTTAGAAAATGTAAGGAAGATTCTCATGACATTGGATTTGGCCATGGTTTTGGATATGACACCAAAAGCATAGGTAACAAAGGGAAAAACAAATAAGCCAGACTTCATTAAAATTAAAAACTTTACTGCATCAAGGGACACAATCAACTGAGTGAAAGGTAACCTATAGAATGGGAGAAAATGTGTTCAAATAATATATTTGATAAGTTACTAATATCCAGAATTATAAAAAGCTCAAAGACAAGAAGAACAGCTGAAAATATGCAAAGGAAAGGGAACTGGTTCAAGATTGTGGAATAGGAAGAACTGTGTTTACCTCCTTTCAGAGTCCAACAAATGGACACCTAAAACAGGATTAACCTACACAAAAGCATACCTGGAAACTGGATGAATAGAGACTCCACAACAAAGGATAAAGAGGTAGCATCCAGATGGACAGGAAAGACAGACAGACTCTCTCACCAAGGAAGAAACCCTAACATGGGGTCAACAAGGCACAATTGGGATAAAGATCCCTAGGGTACAGGACCTTTTCCTGGGGAGTAGAGGTGGGGGCAAAGGGCTGTGCCTAACCCCAGCACTCCAACTTTATGATTGAGCTTAGTGCAGAAGAGGCCCTATAATTCCTGCATTGAAGACCAGAGTGAAGTAAGCATAGGGAAGCTGAGGAAAATGTAGAGACTAGGAACCGGCCCTTAATACATCTGTGAGCAGACTCACTTGACTTGGAGCTCAAAGTAAATAACACTGATCTGAACAGTGACCTACTTATAAGTGAAGAATCTCAGATGCCATCCTTATAACATTAGGAATAAACCAGGGTTGGACTCACCAGCAGAGACCTTCTTGGCAACTTCTCACAACGTTGCCAATAACAGCAGGTGAGTGCCATATTGGAACCCATTCTCTATACCTTTCAACCCTGAAGGTGAATCTCTGAGGAGAACTCCACCCACCCTGGGGACATAGATGAGATATCTGGGGGGCCAAAAGAGAGTAATCAAGAGAGCTTACCCCTGCTAGACAAGTAGACCATGCCCTTGCTAGTTAATACTGACTTATATAACAATCACCAATATGTAAGTACTCAACATAGGAGCACCAAAATATTTAAAATAAATATTAATAGATCTAAAGGGTGACACTAACTTTGATACAATAATAACAGGGGACTTTAACATCCCAGTTACATCAGTTGATAGATCCCGGAGACAGAAAATCAAAAGGAAACACCAGTCTTAAATGATACATTAGACAAAATTGACATAATAGATATATATAAAACATTCAATTCAAAAGCAGAAGAGCAGGCATTCTTTTCAAATGCACATGGAACATTCTCAAGAAGAGATCACATGTTGGGACACAAAATGAATCTCAATAAATATAAGAATACCAAAATCATATGAAGCATTTTTTCCAACCAAATGGCATGAGGTTAGAAGTCAACTACAAGAAGAAAACTGTTAAACTCTCAACCACATGAAGATTAAATAACATGCTACTGAATAACTACTAGGTGACTGAAGAAAAAAAAACCTGAAGACAAATAATAATGAAAATATTACATACCATGATCTTTGGGATATAGCAAAAGCAGTGCTAAGAGGAAAGTTTATAGTAATACAGGCTTATCTAAATAAGAAAAATCTCAGGGCCTCCTTGGTGGCATAGGGGTTAAATCTCAGAGCTATCACTGTGATGCCTGAGTTCGATTCCCCAGCCACAGAGCTGGCCCACAGATGGCGCAGCAGACTTCTCCTGTCTCGTCCGCTGCTCCCCTTAAGAGTGTGTTTCAGTAAATCTGCCTGTTCTGCTCCCCATTCTGTTTCTGGTGAATCCTCTCACCTCCTGCACCTATAGCCTACACCTCAGTTCTTTCTTATTTTAAGAAAAATCTCAACAAATAATCCAAGCTTACCACTAAAAGAACTGAAAGTGTAAGAACAGAAAAACCCCCAAGAAGTAAGGGAATAAGAAAATTGAAAACAAAACAAAACATACAAAAGAGCAATAAAACAAAGATGGCTTTTTTAAAAACTATAAATAAATTTGACACTCTTTAAGAAAAGATTCAAAAGAAATAAAAACTGAGAGACATTACAACAAATACCACAGAAATACAAGGGATCACAAGAGACGTCTATGAATACATACCTATATGACAACAAATTGGACACTTTAGAAGAAGTCACAGAAATTTAAACAGATTGGTTACAAGAAACTGAAATAGTAATAAAAAATCTCCCTAAAAAACAAAAGTCCGGGACCAGTGGAGATAAACAAAATAGAAAACAAAATTATATGAATTCAATATGAATTCCACCAAATATTCAATGAAGATCTAATATCCTTCCTTTTTACAGTCTTTCAAAACACCGAAAAGGAGAAAACACTTCCTAACTCCTTCTATGAGGCCAGAATAATACTGATATCAGAATAACCATACAAGAAAAAAAAAAGAAATTTATATTCTAGTATCTCTGATTAACACAGATGCAAAAATCCTCAGCAAAATATCAACAAACCAAATTCAACAATACATACACCACAAACAAGTCGGACTTATTCTAGGGATGCAGGTATGATTCAACATTTGCAAATCTATCAGTGTGACACATCAAATCAACAAAATGAAAGATAAAGACCATACAATCCATGTCAATAGGTACAGAAAAAGTATTTGATAAGATACTCTCAATAAAATGGCAACACTCTCAAGGATTAAAAACTCAATAAATCGGGCATGGAAGAAACACCTCTCAATACACTAATGGCCATGTATGACAACCCCATATCTAACAGCTTACTCAGTGGGAGAAAACTGAAGACTTTTCTTCTACAATCAGGAACAAAACAAGGAGATCCATTATCATAGTATTGAAAGTCTAGCCAGAGCACTTGGGCAAAGGAAAATAAATTAAAGGTATACACACTGGAAAGGAAGAAGTAAAACGGTCAGTATACGTGAATGACATGATATCATATAGAAAATGCTAAAAACTCTACACACAAAAAATTAGAAATTGTAAATGAGCATGGTAAATTCTCAGGCTATAGAGTCACTGTACAAAAATCAGCTGCATTTCCATATGGAAACAATGAACAAGCAGAAAGAAAAATAAAGAAAACAATAGCATTTACAATCACATCAAAAAAGAGGAAAATACCTAGGAATAAATTTAACCAAGAAAGTGAAGGATCTGTGTACTTATTCTAAACAACATAAGAACCCCAATTCAGCCCTACTCACTATAGCCCAAGTAATGGCCAAAATAAGATAGTAATAGCCCAAAATAAGATATGAAAATAACCCAAGTCGGCTCTGGTAATCTGACCTTCTAAAACATTAATGAACTATATAATAATGTACTCCCGTAATTTCAACAACGTGGTATCAGTCAATTTAAGCTTTTATTTCCCAACTCTTTTAATAATATGAAATTGGTATAATTTCATTCATAAAGAAATGCCAGGACAAATAAGCTAAGTGCAGATATAAAATTTGACATTAAAAAGGAAAACTGCTAGCACCCTGAGTTGGTAGGTAATGTCTATTGCATTGGGCAGGGGTGGGGGTGAGAGGGATTTGGTATATAAAGGAATCCCAACAGCAAGGAATCAAAATTGCACATTTCTAGGCTCTTGAAAGATGGCAAAAACTGCTCTCAAATGATGTTAGGTAGCTAAAACTGTTTGAAATGACCTGATTACTGTATGTGTACTTTTAGTATGCCTATAGAATACCAATTAAATGGATGCATATAATCAATATGTATGTAAATCTAGGTCATAAATGTGGTACCAAATTTGACTATTAAAAATGCCAACCACATAATTTTGAACACACTGTTGAAGCTGGGGGTTACCTTTGGGGTTCTGAAGATGTGGGAAGGTGCAGGAAGATGTGGAGAACTTCCAAAACAGGTAGTTACTAAGGTGACACATACAGGTTGCCAGGACTCCTCACCTGGAGGAGTAGAAAGGTCAGGGTTTTGGAGGAGCCCCTCCCATCCACCCACAGGATCCAGTGCAGAAAATACCTGAGGGTGAACTGTGATAAGAAGTCACAGAAGTCTACAGTACAATTATTGAGTTTTAGAAAGTTAAATGTTGACAAAACATGGTCATTAGTTAGGAATGGTTAAGAGACTAAACAAGGGAAGGAACTGGGAGGCCTGGAGAAATGAAGAATTGGCAATTCAAAGAGGCTATTTCAGGGAGAGACAGAAAGTTTTGTCAAAGTGGAGATAAGTGCAAAGTCATAGAGTGAAGCCCACTGAGATGGTGACAGGAAAGCCAAAATCTAAATGGGACCCCCAAAAGTATTTTAAACACATGAATGCAAAGATGGCCTTCATGTAAAAAGGGGCAAAGGTGAGTGGGGCCAGTTGAGTATACGCAAAGTCATAGAAACCTAACATATCTTGCCTAAGAAGGCTGTCATCAACGGGCATTTCACATCCCACTTGGAGAACCCAGGGATCTGATGGAAGGTGAAAAAATTAAAAACCTCACCTCTGGCTCCCTGTCTCCAACCTCTATCGTCAGCCACATCAGAGGCATAGGACTTAAATTAGATGCTCCACATCCGATTTTTTAATTTGAATCTAACACCAGTGTGTCTGGAGCTCATAAGTTCTAGAAACAACTTACACATAATCTTCTGCTCCCCCAGAGCCTCACATCTCTGGCAACACTCCTGGAATCCGCATGTCCCAGGGTGGTGGTATGTCTCATTCTCAATTTACATTCGGCCTCTAATGCAAACAGGGCTTGTCTGTTCAATCAGTTTCTGAAGGGATCCATGCAAACAGGCTCAGTTTTATATTTAAAAGCTTGTAGAAGAACTTGGAGTGCAATGTGGTCTTCCCCAGAGTGGCCAGGCACCAGGCACCTGTGCTTGCTCTGGGAATGACTCTGGAGAGTCCTGGCGCCCGACTGCCTTGGAGACTCACATCTCTCTGGAGGTCCTGGAAAGCTGCTGGGTTAGTAAGTGATGGTAAAGGAAGTGGCTTCAGTTCAGCTCGTCAGCATTCCCTCTAACTCTTTGACTATAACCATGGACCTGGAATCCAACCAAAGTTGGAACAGGGTGCTGAGACCAACTAAAAACCCTGCATCACCGGGCCAGAAAAACATGAGCCACATTTAAAACCACTTCTGTCCTAGGGCATACAATTTTTTAAATTGAAATATAATTGACATATAACTTTGTGTAAGTTGAAGGTGTACAGCATGTTGATTGGTACTTAAAATATTGCAGTATGATTACTACCTCAGCACTAGCTAACATCGTATCAACTCACACAGTCATTTCTTTTTGTGATAAGAACAACTAAGATCTAGTCTCCTAGCTACTCAGCAGTTTACAGGACAGCCTTGTGTCTATAATGACTATGATGTGCCTTAGATCTACACAACTTCATTGTTGACCAGTGGCAAGTTTGTAGCCTTAAATAACTTTTCCCTAGTTCCCCCATGACCCACCCCTTGACAACCACCACATTGCTCTGTTTTGACAAGTTTGGTTGGTGTTTTTTTTTTTTAAATTCCACACATAAGTGACATCCTACAATATTTGTCATTCTCTGTCTGACTTTTTTCACTTAGCACAATGCCCTCGAGATTCATCCATGTTGTCACAAATGCCAGGATTCCTTTCTTTCTCGTGGCTGAGTAATATTCCATTGTATAATAGGTCTTACACTTTGAGAGATTATTTCATGCCCCTGCCCCATCATCTCTGTGCAGAAGAGGGTCCTTGTGGGCATTTGGTTCACTGAGGGTAAGAACAAACAGACATTTCTAGCTGTGAGATCCCAGGAAGGTTCTAAAAAGTGTTGGCGAGGATATGGAGAAAGAGGATACTTATGCATTGTTGGTGGGAATGTAAAATGCTCCAGTCAATTGACTACTTACAGTATAGCAGTATAGTGGTTCCTCAAAAAAATTAGACATAGCATAGGATCCAGCAATACTACTCCCAGGTATATGCACCAAAGGAGTGAAAGGTGGGATGCAAATAGTGTTTGTATCTCATGTCCATAATAGCACTATTGCCAATATCCAAAAGGTGGAAGCAACTTGTGTCCATCAGAAGAATAAACAAGAGGTGGTATGTTTATACAATGGAATATCAGTCTTGAAAAGGAAAGAAATTCCAACACGTGGGTGAACTGGAGGACGCTGTGCTAAGTGAGATCAGCCAGGTGGAAGGACACATATTGTATGATTCCACTTACATGAGATACCTAGAATAGGTAAATTCATAGAAACAGAAGGTCAAGTAGAAGTTTATCAGCCACTGGCAGTAGGAAAAATGGAGAATTACTGGGGCAGAATTTCACTTAGAAAAGATGAAAAAGTTCTGAAGGTGGATGTCAGTGATGGTTGCTCAACAGTGTGAGGTACTTAAGACCACTGAACTGTCCACTTAAAATAGTTAGATGCACCCAGCATATATGGCAAATTTTATGTTATGTGTATTTTAACACAATAAAATAAAAGTTCATAATACTGAACATCTACCTGGGTGCATTTTCCTATATGCAAATTATGCCTCAATGAGCTTGACCTTATAAAAAAATAACACTCGGCAATACTTTTTGTAAAAGCTCACTATAATAAATAACACTGGTCAACATCGAGATCGTTACTGACTTAAGAAGGCCCTAATCTGTAGTATCTTGGTGTGCTGAACAGGAATATAACCCTGAAAGTTTTTATTAGCTCTCGTTTTGAAGATATTTCATATAATTCATTTTATATGTTTCACGATGTAAATTCATCAGACCAAACCTGGGGTCCCACAGTCCTGCCACACTTTGAGTGACTCAAAGGATGTAAAAGAGGCTAGTTCAAAGAACTTTCTCTGCTGGTCCATCTGGAACTGGGTGGGCCAGAGGCGGGGGGTGGATCTGATCCTTGAAGTCCCAGGTGCTGCAGACCAGGAGAGCCCTGAGAACTGAAGGTCCCAGGCCTTTCCAAAATAGCCACCAACTAATGGGACCCACATTACCGAGGGTGGTGGGCTGAGCATTGGTGATACTTGGCAGGGTCTTCTCTTCAGAGGAAACCAAATCCCACCATTTAAGGCCAAAGCCTGCAGTCACGCCAAGCCACACATCACTGCCAATCCAAAACCTACTCCTTTCACAAGTCACAGAAGAGACTTTATTAGGTAGAAGCCGCCAGTATGAATGTAACTGCCTCTACTTTAGAGCGTGCAACTTAAGCCCTCCTTTCCTGCGTGTGGAAATGCGAGGGTTTGTTTTTTGCCAATCTGGTCTGTTTCCAATTCAGCTACTAGAGAAACCACAGCAGGGCAGAGGTGAAAGCTATATAGGAGTGTGGATCAGGGCTGGTTTTGCAATACCCCAGGGTGTCTCAATTATATCAAGAGGGGTTTGTGAAAATCTTAATAATTCTTCAAATAAAGTTAGCTTTCATTTATTTACCTGGAAGGGCACATTCAGTTTTCATTCAGTAGACATTCATGGAGGGCCAATCAAGTCAGATGTCATACAACCTTTGAGACGAGAGGTGGATGGGAGGGGGGGTGTAAAAGGAGGCTGGCTCAACAACAGCCAGTCATATGCATGAAAGTGATGTGTCAGGAGGGGAGTGGGTGCTATAGACTGAATTGTGTCCCCTCTGATTTCCTATGTTGAAGCCCTCAATCCCAATGTAACTGTGTTTGTAGACAGTGCCTTTAAGGAGATAGATGAGGTTAAATGAGGTCATAAGGACGGGTTCTATGCTGAAAGAACTCTGCCTTAAAAGAAGAGAAACAGGAGTGTTTGCATTCTTTCTTTCCTCCTCCCCAATCTGCCCAGTGCACAAAAGCCATGAGTAGACATAGTAAGAAGGTGGCTATTTGCAACCCATGAAAAGACTCCTCATCAGACACCAAACCTGATGACGTCTTGATCTTGGACTTTCAGCCTCCATAACTGTGAGAAAATAAATTTCGGTTGTTTAAGCCCCCCAGCCCTTGGTATTTGGTTATGTCTGTCCCAGCAGAATAATACAGCAGGTTGCCAAGCCAATGGGGACAAGTGGTCGAACTTTGAGGTCACCTGTGTCTCAAAGGCCCTGGGTGAAGGGCACAGTACTGAACACAGTGACTTGCTTCCCACTGGTGCTCCAAACAAAAAGCATAAACACCTCCCAGTCATCTCGTTTTTACCTTCTCCAATATTCAGTGCCCGTCCTCTTAGGTACCATGGTTACTACCTGAGCCAGGCCCTGGGAGACCCCTGCCCTCATCATCAGGCTGTATCACAAGGAAGAAAGAAAACTTTTCCCTTCACCTAAACATAAACATCTGTCTCTGGCTTCCAGTGTATCTGGAGCACAGGTGGATACCATCAGATAACATGTGGTGATACTGATACTGCACTGTGGACACCAATAATGGCATGCGTATAACACTGGTCAACACTGAGATCATTACTGACATAAAAAGGCCCTAATCTGGGCCTCCCCGGTGGCGCAGCGGTTAAGCGCTGCGCTGTGGAGCTGTCGGCAGCGGTGACGCGAGTTCGACGCCTGGCCGGGGAGAATCCCACATGGCGCGGCAGACCTCTCCTGCCTCGCCCGCTGCTCCCCTCAGCAGTGTATTTCTGATCTGCCTGTTCTGCTACCCGCTCCGTCTCTGGTGAACCCTCTCACCGC
>PVIJ01010607.1:0-59263 GCA_004024925.1 Scalopus aquaticus
GGCGGGCGGGAGTGGGGGCGGGACGGTGGGCGAGAAGGGGGCCGGGCAGGGTGGGGGGAGGGCAGGTGGGGGCTGTCCCCCAGAGGGGCCTGGTGAGGTAGTGAGGGGGATGAGGAGGGGCCTGGACCCTTCAGTGGAGCCGATGCAGGGATCTGGGCAGGGGAGGGAGGCAGAGGGAAAGGGAGTGGGGTCAGAACCAGTCTTGGTTCCCAGGGCCCCAAGACACTGGGGACACCAGCCACTCCCACCGGATGCCCCCTGAGCCACCTGTCCCTGAAAGGCCCCTGCCTGCCCTTTAAACTCACCACCTCCCCCCTCCACCTGCCCCCCAACCCCCACACATCCACCCTCTAACCTTACCCCCGCCCCACGTGCCCTACCTCCCCACCTCCCCCAGATGAAAGCGAGCCCTGCAGGGTTTGGGGGTGGCAATGAAGAAGCAGAGGGGGTACCACACCAGCTGCCCAGCAGGAAGGCAGGGGCCAGGGAGCGAGCACAGCAGCCAGGGGGAAGCAGCCGGCAGGGCAGGGGGGAGGGTGGGCAGTGCTCTATCTGCTGCTGGGCCTGACCGGCCACCCCAGGCAAACACATGTCAGCACAGCCGCAGTGGCCGCATATGGACAGGTGGCGCTGACGACAGGGGAGGGCACCGGTGGGGTCTGGGGACCAGGGAGCTGAGGATGGGGACTGAGACAAGGGCGGGGCCAGGTCCCGTGCGCCATGGACCCCTCAGTGTCCATGGCGCCCTGCCACCGTCTGCCTGTGTGGCGTGGCTGCAGGCCAACCCGGTGGCCGAGAGCTGGCGGGTGTGTGTGTGTATACATGTGCATGCAGGTGTCACTCTCACAAGTGCCACTGGGGCTAGTTCTGCGATTCATGCGCGGTGCCCTTGCCTAAAACATGCCTCACCAGGCTGCCTTGCCCCTCTGCCCGCTCCCGCACCAGGACCACACTCTTGGCCACTGCTGTTCAACCAGTAAGCACTAGCTGTGTACCTGCCACTTGGCGGGCACAGAACCCACACCCCAGTGATAGCTCTCTGGTTCTGGCGCCCAAGGCCAGCCAGTGGCACCCACTGTGGTCTTCTCCACGGCCCAGAGAGCAATGGGAGCACAGCACCCACTCAAACACAGAAACCGAAGCCTGGAACCCTCAGTGACGGAGCCGGGTCTCCAGACAGAGGATGGAGCCGGAGGCTGTCGCCCAGTCTTAGCACCACGCAGGGACTTCAAGGCTGTGTGCAGAGGACTTGGCCTCAGGAGGACCAGGGGACTTGCCCAGAGCTGCCCAGTGCCAAAGTGGCCAGCTGGTGATTTCCAAGTTACCAGGTGCTTTAAGTCTCCCAGCCGCTGGACCTTCCAGCATCCTATCCACACTTAGCCCTCCACAAATCTGGCAATTGAAAGCAAAACCCACACCAAAGCCTTGTCGCCTCTAAGGAGAGATCAGAGATCTCTGGACGGCTGCTTGGCCTAGCGACCAGTCACGCATCACTTAACGAGGGGGGTCCTTTTTAAGAAATGTGTGGTTAGGCAGTTTCGTCATGCGGACGTCATGGAATGTAATTACACAGACCAAGACGGCACCATGTAAGGAGCCTAAGGGACCAGTGTACACGTATGTGGTCCACCATGGGTGGAGACGCTGCTATGTGGTTATGACTGTATCCACAACGGCCCAAGGCGGGTGAGCAGCTGAGGGACTAAGGACGGAGAGAGATGGTCTACTCCACACTGCCCCCTAAACACATGCTTCTGAGGGCTTAAAATGATGGGGGCACTGGGATGCCAGCTAAGCTAAACGAGAAGAGCAGTGCGTTATGCCATCACCAGATGACTGGCTAAGCTGGGTAATGCAAAGAGGACGGATAACAGTTACTGTCGCTAATGTCCAATTTGCTGGATTTGCTGACTCAACTGTGGTCAAATAAGAGCGTGTTCTTATTCCCTAGGACTGACACAAAGGGCTAAGAAGAGGATACCTGCAATTTACTCTCAGATAGTTCAGGGGAAAATGTAGGCATAGCAAGGAGTGAAGGATAAAGCGAATGTAGCAAAGATATTAACCATGGGCAGATGTGGTGCGGTCCAAGCGTCTAAGACAGCCACGCACATGACACCAGGGTCAGTCTCTGCCCTGGCAGAAGTGGTCATAGGTCATTTCCAAGGCTGGTGCACCCTCCTGCTTTTCTGCTGGATGGTTCACTTTGGGGATGAAACTGTGAAACATGCCAAGAGCTGCCCTTTGGAGGGCTTGGGGGGCCTATGAGTGAGCCACCCTGGAAGCAGGATCTCCCAGATGGTGCCCAGAAGCCCCAGATCATGTCTTAACTATAATCTCCTGGGAGACTGCAAGTCAGAATCACACAGCCAAGCTGCTTCCAGATTCCTGATCCTTAGAATCAAAATGAGGTAAAGGAGAGTTTAAGTGCTAGGCCGGTGGTTTTTTTTTTTTTTTTTGGGGGGGGGTATTTGTTACACAGCAACAGATAACTAACAAATCTAATCAAAGAGGAAAGCACTCCCATGAGCCTACTATTCTTATGACTTCGCTATATGTAATGATTTTAAAATGAAATCTTAAACCAAAAAAACGCTTTAGTCACTAAAAACACAGAGGTGCGTGCACACACGCACACACAACCAATTCAAAAAACCAAATGGCCTGGGAGAAAGAAGAGCAATTCATAGCATGGACAAAGATTACCACTTTCATATATAAAGAGTCTCTAGAAATCACTAAAAATAACAACAGTGAGCAAAAGGGAGCAAAGGATTTGATCAGATTGTGTCAAAAAAAAAAGAGAAAGTACAAAAGGTTTAAGAATTTCAAGATAGGGGCCTCCCCGGTGGCGCAGCGGTTGGGCGCTGCGCTGTGGAGTTGTTGGCGGTGACGCGAGTTCGATGCCCAGCCTGGGAGAATCCCACATGGTGCGGCAGACCTCTCCTGCCTTGCCCGCTGCTCCTCTCAGCAGTGTGTTTCTGATCTGCCTGTTCTGCTCCCCACTCTGTCTCTTGTGAACCCTCTCGCCGCCCCACACCTCTGGCCTGTGCCCCAGCTTGTATGTATAAATAAAAAAATAAATCTTTAAAAAAAAAAAAAAGAATTTCAAGACATGCTTAACTTCACTTGTAAGAGAAAAGCAAATGGAAAGTACCCTTTGGTACCATTTTCACAATACACAGCATAAGGCAAATATCTCATAAAATATCCATCCATTCATCCACTTATCTATCCATCCACCCACTCATTCACTTGCTCACCCTCACCCCACAAACACTTAGCAAGAACCTTCCTTCTATCATGGAAGACACTGCTTCAGCTGTGTTGGACCTGTCATGTGTGTGCCTAGGCATCAACTCGTGTACAGCTGTGTACAATGACCTTTCTTCTTGAAGGTCATCCATAGCACCCATGATACTACTGCTGCTAATGATAAGTGTTTTTTGAGTATCTGCTCTGTGCAGCACATGAGGTCAGCAGCCTTATTCCCATTTTACGATAAGCAAACTGCGCCTCAGAGAGCTTGACTGCTAAGCAGAGCTGGGACATCCAGGTCTGTCTTTCTCAAGACCTTAGGTGTCTATGACAACAAATCAGGGCTCAAATCCAGGCCCTACCAGCTTGGCAAATCATTTCATCTCTCTGTGCCTGTGTTTCCTCATCCGTAAAATGGGGCTAATGACACCCGGTCCCGACAGGCTGTTGTGAAGGTTAAATGCAGTATCTCTTGTATTTGTAAAGTGCATGGAACAGCACCGAGAAATAATAGAAATATTATTATTCATGCAGCTATTACCATAATTCCCTCTTCCTCATGCCCCCAATCCTTAAGCAAGTTCCAAACTGTCCCCCAAATTCTTCTACTTCTCTCCATCATCACTGTGATAACTCTGGTCTGCGGCACTGCCAACTTGTCCCCAGATGTCAATACCACCCATCTCTTGATCTCTGGACTTGAGCTCCTGTTTCCCACCAAAACATTTCCTAATGGAAGAGTTCACTGAAAGTCATCTCATCAGATGAGGCCATGGCCCAATTGGAAGCTTGTCATTGGTTTCCTGGGCCAAACCCTTCTTGTGGTCTTGCCAGCCATTCTGACCCTCGCTTCTATACCCTCTAGCCTTCTTCCCATCCCTAAACATCTCATGCTCAGCCCTGCCTCAGGACCTTTGCACATGCTACTCAAGCAATATGAGAAGCCTACCCCAACCCTCTCCTCTCTACAAGGCGATTTCCTTCTCTTTTCTTTAGACCTCAGCTTAAGTATTTCTTCCGCCCAGAAGCCTCTCCTGTCAGCTCACTCTTCACAGGGTGGGTCCTGCAGCTCTGCCTCGTCCTGGGTACCTTTGCTGCCCTCCTCACCACCATTAAGCACTCTCATCTGTCCAGCTGTGTGCCTGAGTCTGAATAGCGTATCCTCTTAGAATGTTCTCTTTCTCATTGATTTCACTGTGGTGAACTCAGCACAGGGCAGGCACCCCACCTGCAGTGGGTTCCTTCCTCTACTGCACGCTGGGGGTCCACTAGGTGTCGGGCACGGGGAGACTATGCAAGGACAGAACCACATAACTCACTGCCCTCGTTATACAGACCTGAAACGACCACGACCACATTACAGTGAGGACGACAGAAACATACAGCTGGACAGAAGGGCAGTGAGTGCCCCGGAGAAACACAGAGTAGGGAAAAGGACCGCGGGGCACCAGGCTGCAAACTGAGATGAAGCAGCTGGGGAAGGCTGGAAGGCTTCACAGGGTGACCAACTTGTCCCACTTGGTTGGGAACGGTCTCTGTTTTAAACCAGAAAGTCCTGACTCCCAAGAGTCTCCTCAGGACTCGATGTGGGGATGGGTGGTCCCCAAAGAGTGTCTAGAGAAGCCTTAAAATACACCAGTGTCCATTCAACACTGGTGTGGTGGAGTCCAGTTTGGGGAAGGAACTTGATCACCCCATGTGACCACTGAGGACAGGAGGCTCAGGGTGGGGACATCACTTCCAGAGTGAGGCAGGTCTGTATGGGACCTGCTTCTGGAAACAGTGCTTCCAATTTTAATTATTATGAAGTGCTCACTCTGTGCTAAGCATCTATGAACTTAATTACTCCTCCTAACAGACCTGTAAGAAACGGATTCCATTCTCCAGATGATATAACCAAGGCTCAGGGGTTGCAGGGACTTGCTCTGGATCAGCACAAGATAGGACACATATGAAGTGCTCCCCTTACCCCACCACCTGCTGATGGAATGAAGACAGGGGACACTGCTGTTGCGATTCCTTCCTTTATCCTAATCTACCTATCTACTGGTCCTTTTTAAGAAATACAACATTCGGGCCTCCCTGGTGGCGCAGTGGTTAAGCGCTGCACTGTGGAGCTGTCAGCAGCTGCGACGCGAGTTCGACGCCCAGCTGGGGAGATTCCCACATGGTGTGGCAGACTTCTCCTGCTTGCCCGCTGCTCCCCTCAGCAGTGTATTTCCGTCAATCTGCCTGTTCTGCTCCCCACTCTGTCTCTGGTGAACCCTCTCGCCACCCCACGCCTCTGGCCTGTACCCCAGCTTGTATGCATGAATAAATAAATCTTTAAAAAAAAAAAGAAATACAACATTCAATCCTCCATAATGAAAGGTAGCCTTCCCCAACTTCTCATCTGCTTATGACTCTTATGTGATGACCTGCTAATTTTCCTAAATATGTAAAGAGCTTCTATAAATCAACAAGAAAATAGTAACCCCAATCTTTAAATGGCAAAGGGTGTGAACAGACAAATCCACAGAAAACAAAAAGCTAAATCTATGAAACCTGCCCAAACTCAAAGAAATGCAAATTAGAACAAAATAAGATACTACTTTTCATTTCTACCAGACTGGCCAAATTCAATACATTACAAAGAATACATTACTAAGAGGAAAAAAGATACAGATTATACATCATATGATCAGCAATTTATGCCCCACATGGGACAACTTGGCAGTATCAGGCAAAACTATACACACACCTGCCCTTCACCAGACCAGTAATTTCCTTTTGTAGAACCTGTCCTACAAAGAGACATAAGTTCAGAGTTGCTCTTTGCAGCACTGACCACAATAGCTAAAGACAGGACATGACCTAGATGTCCCAAAGCAAGGACTGGCTAAATAAATAACAGTACAGCCATCTATTGCTTCATGTGTCCATAGTCCTGAAACACCCTTAGGTAACACACAACTACTCCCCCACACAATGGAATATTACACAGTCATATCAAAGAATGAAGTACAGTTTGAAAGCTAAAAGCAGGGTGCAAAACTGCCTGTGGCTAGACCATCACTTTTGCAAAAACAGAAGAAAAGCAGCAAGTCAATAAAACTGAAAAAACATGACTTAGAAACACAGAGGTAATGAGCAGAAGGGTTAAGATCGTGAGTTTCTCAGCAAAGGCCAGTGACCTGTTATTTTTATTGCTGCTTATAAAGAAATTTTTGTCCTTTAAAATAATGAATATGTATTACTTTGAAAAAAATAAAATGTGATCATAAAAGGAAAGAAGGGAAGAATCTGTGTGTGATTTTGCTTGTGCATGCATGAGAAAGGATGTCAGAAACACTGCGGGGAGGCATAGGCTGTGGTATTGCAGAAGGGACTTTTCATCACACCTTTCAGTGTCTTTTGAAGTGTGAGCTCTTAAAATGTATCGATGACATGAAAACGGTCATTTTAGGAAACAATCATTTCCTGCTGTATCTGGTATCCCTGCCTGGAGTGTGGGCACCCCCAGGGCTGGCCCTGGTCTGAAGCATCCTGGACTGTCAGGAGACCCTCAGGGGAGCAAAGGGGAGTGCCGTTTCCCAAGCCAGCGAGACAGAGAGGCAGGCAGGGCAGTCAGAGAGCAAGGAGGGGAAGCGGGGAGCAAGGGCGGGGGGCCAGGCTGGGGCTGAGCTGAGGACACAGGCTGCTGGGGTTCATCTACCTGGGGGGCCGGTGCCGGGGAAGCCTGGCTGTCGGGGGCCTGAGGGCCGAGGCCAGCTCCTTTGGCGACGGGGGTGGTCAGGGCTGGGTCTTGGGCGGGAGGCGGGGCGCTGACTATGACGGAGGCGGGCACGGATAGGTGGGGACCCTCTGTGGAGAGGGGCTGCTGACTCCTCTCCTGAAATGGGCAGCCCCACAGGGTCAGAAGGTGACCCCCATGGACCCTCAGCTTCCCCAGCCAGAGACCCACCCCCACTAATGCTCCCGAGAAGGGAGTGGGGAGCAGTGGGAGGGGCACTGAGGCTGGACGCAGAGGCCAGAGAGGCTGGGCACCCCGGCATCCAGGCCCCAGGAGGTCACAGCCTGGTAGCTGGTTCCACGCAGCCCCACCTCGCCCTCCATCCCTTCTGCCCCAGCTGTCAGTCCAGCCGGCCACGTCCTGCCTGCCCACTATCTGGAATCCTTTTCAGCTTCCAGCAGGGGTGCAGTCGGCCCTCCCCTCTCCCTGTCTATCAGTTCTTATCAGTCAGGTCAGTTCCAGATCTCTCTGCTAGTCCCTCTCCTTTCTGTCGCCTGTCAATCCCTCTTTTTGCCCATCTGTCTACCCTTTTCCTCGACCATCCATCAGTCCTTGTCACCCTTTGAGTCCTCCCTGGGGATGCCTATACTGGAGCCACTGCTGAGAGGCTCCCCGCAAATCCTAAGATGCCCCCAGTCCTGTCTAGTGTCCCCTGTGCCCAGCCCCTCTCCACACCTCCCCCACTCCCTGCTCTGCTGCCCCCACCACCCCCGTTGCCCACCTGGCATCCCTGGTTACCTGGGGCAGGAACATCTGCAGGGAGTCCTGAGTGAGGATGGCTGTGGCGGCGGCAGAGGGCGGCTGCCCCAGCACGATCTTCTCTGGGCTGGACGCCAGGCCTGGGCTGGGTTGCGGGGTGGTGGCCTGAGGTGGGGCAGTGGCCTGAGGGGTGGGGGCCTGCGGGGCAGGCGGCTGCTGCGCCTGCGGCTGCTGGAGGCCCAGAGGCAGGGGGGTGCTGACGGCGGGGGGCGCCTGGGGAGCTGTCTGCACAGCCAGGACAGGTGTGGCCTCCCCAGCGGCAGCGGGAGTGGCCGGCTGCACCAGACCGTCGGGGGTGTTCAGCATGGCCACGGCACTTGGGGGCAGAGTGACCCCCTGGAGGACGGTGGTGGCGGCGGGGCCAGTGGGGGCCGGCTGGCTCTGTGTGGGCAGGCTGCCCGCGGCCAGTGACACGGGCATCTGGAAGAGGGCCGGCTGGCCCACCTGGATGGGGGCGGCTGAGAGGATGTGGGCTGCACTGTGTGCCCCAGAGTGGGGGGCCAGCACGGGGCCCAGGCTCAGTGGGCCGGCCAGGTTCTGGTTGGTGAGGATGGGGTTGGCGATGAGCTGGCCGCCTGCGTGGGGCGCTGCAGCTGCCAGGATTTGCCCACCCACGTTGGCCGGCAGGGCTGAGAGCGACTGGGGCAGCTGGACCGCGGACGTGCCGGGCAGCAGGAACTGGTTCTGGCCCGGCAGCATGTGCTGGGCAGGGATGACGATGCTGCTGCCTTGATTCAACAGGTGGACACTCATGGGCTTGCTCAGAGCCCCCGGGGGCTGAGGGGGGACCGCCCCCGTGGTGGTGGCTGGAGGCTGTTTAAAGACGTTGGCCTGCAGGGCGGGCGCCGGGAAGCCTGAGAGCACCACGTTCTGGCCGGCCTTGCCTGCCGCCATGAAAGTCAGGTTCTGGGGGGCCTTGGGCTGCTGTGGGAGGCCCCCTGCCTCACCCTGGATGGTGAGCGTGGCGCCCGCGGGGGCGAAGGGCTTGGGTGTCAGCTGGTAGAGCTTGGGGGGCAGCACCCCGGCAGGCTTGGGCTGGATGGGCGTGGGGGTGCGGTGCAGGATCACGTTAGGTGCTGGAACCAGGGATGACGTGCCGAGGCCGGGGGCCACCGCCAGCGGCTGTCCCGAGGGCGCCCCGCTGGCCGCTGCTGCCGGGGCTGCTCCTGCCCCCCCGAAGACTGAGTTCCCGTTGAGTGTGGTGGCCACAGCGGCTGGGAGGTTCTTCTGGATGACCAGGCCGGGCCCCTGGGGCGAGACGCCGGCCGATGCCAGTGTGACTGGCTCTGAGGGGCCGGCCGCCGAGGCCAGATAGCCACTGACTGGCACCTGCTTGGCCAGGAGCTGGGAGGTGGGCGGGTTGAGTGCCATCACGGGCTGGCCCACCACCTGGATGGGTGCCAGGCCAAGTGTGGCCGCTGTGGCACCACCAGGACTCCCATTGGGAAGGCCCTGGAGGCCCGGGATGGGCTGCAGGGTCACATTGCCCAGGCCCACGGGCTGCAGGAAGGGCTGCACACTCAGTGCTTTGTTGACCACATCCTGAGGTGGCACCAGGGCTTGGTGGGTGAGCACGGTAGGTGGGGCCTGCAGCCCCAGCAGGTCGGTGCTGCCAGGGAAGAGGGCCTGGGGCCCGGCGGCGACAGCGGCAGCCCCTCCGGCCCCCGCCGGGCCCGACCCAGTGTCCGCGGGCTGCAGAGTGGGCAGCTGGAAGGGACCCAGGTCCAGCTCGGCCTCAGCCTCCAGCGTCTGCTCAGTGATGTTGGCCTCTTGCAGGCTCTGCTGGAGGATGTCACAGGGCTGCTCCGCACCCCCGCCAGCACCACCGCCACCCCCTCCGGCTGGCGAGCCCAGGATGTCATCTTCTAGGAAGTCGAGGTCCACACTGGGGGCCGGTTGGCTAGACTCCGGGTTCAAGTGGTTGCCAGGAGCTTCTTGCACGTGGAGCTGGAGGCGGGGTCAGGTGGGAAGAAGGCAAGAGCTGAGGTGAGCAAGGCAGGCTCAGGTATGGCTGAAGCAAAGGACAAGAGGGTCAAAACGAACCCTCCATCTGGAGGTAGCAGGATCCAGGTTCAAATCCCGGCTCCGCTAGGACTGAGCTATGCAACCCAGGGCTTGCTTAACCCAGCCCTCTTCCTAATTGCACACAGTAGGGTGCTGTGGAAACCACACTCTAAATAGCCACACAGGCCCCTCCCACCACCCTGTGATTCCAACACTCAAGAGGTGCTGAAAACCACGAATGTTTTTCTAACTCTTTTGGCCACAAAACCTGTCCAGAACCCAAGTGGGGCTTCTGGGGAGTGGCCAGATTTATTCACATTACGTGACGCTTCTGAAGCTTGGCCAAGGAAAGATGAGGGGGCGGGTTATGTCACCTGCAACCCACACCCATTGTGGGCCACCTTTTGAGAACCCAGAGATCTGCCTGGCCACTAAAGTTTGGGAAGAAAATGGTGATTCTATTAAATTAAAGCAGCCCTCCCCGTGCCCACCCCTCACCCACCGTGTATGTGATGGATTTGGGGTATGAGAGATGCTTATGACTTGATCTGGTGAGTGTCAGGCTCCCCGATCCTCTCTTCCCCTCCCTGTGAGCTGTGAGTTTGACATTTCTCTGACACTTTCTCTGCTGCACCAGGTCACAACCCAGACACATGTTATCATGCAAGTGTGCAGGTTTGAGCAACTCTTCCACAGGCAAAAAGTATGTCTACGTGGGATCTGACCAGCTCTCAGAGCAAAGATTTCACATCAATCCACCTGCCTTGGAGCACATGCCCAAGAAATGCTGCCGGCCACGATCACTGTCATTATCATTACCATCCACACCCTCCTCACCCAGTGAGGCGGGCACTGGCCCCGTGGCCTGGATCACCCAGCTGCTGAGGGGAGAGAGTGCTGGCACAAGGGCGCTCTGGCTCGGTTGCCAACAGAGGATGCTGACCTTTGAGTATTTAACCCCTAAATGGTCCTAACTAAACCCCAACCTTGCCTCCAGGGAGGGTCAAGACATTGACTGACTTCATGTACAGGAGATGTTCAGAACTTTTTAACATTATAGACCAATGTGCCATCACTATGAACTTTTTAACTTTTTAGTTAGAAAGGAAGGACAGCAATAGTAAGAAGGATCGTACACCAGGATTACAGCCTCATCAGTCTAAAAATGCAACAGGAGGGTAATGTGGTCACTCACCCCAGGACCTTCGTAGAAGGCACTTTGTGCCTCCCCAGGATTATCCAGGAGGTCATCACCGTCCAGCTGCAATGAGAAACCCCCAAGTGAAAGGTCAGCTGGGGACAGGCCCATACTGTAGAACAAGAACTAACTGAGGGCAAGATCGAAGGACAAGTTTTGGGGGCAGGATGGGTGAGAGGTCCAGGGCCCTCCACCTCTAGGAAGGGGGCTCCAGAAAAAAGGGCTCGATGGCAGGTGTGAAACCCCAGCCACCTTCAACCTGGTCTCCTGCCCCCAGCCCCAGCATTCACCTTCTCGGATCCATGTAAGAAGTCGTTGAGGGCCTGAGGGTCACTGAAAAAGAGAAGAGGAAGAGATACTGAGGAAGTGAGGGGCAGGGGAGGACGGGGAGAGAGGGGAGGGAGCCCGTTACTCACCAAATCACGTCTAGTAAGCATCTCCCATCCTCATCATCCATCGCCACTGGGTAGGGCAGGGCAGGAAGAGGCAAAGGAGACAAGATTAGCTTCACCAGCAAGTTGGGCCCCTCCCTCTGCGACAGCTCCTGAAGCCCTGCGGGTCAGGGTCTCCATTCCCTTGAGTCTGTGGATATGGGTGGGGGTGGGAAGCACCCCCGGCTGCTCTTCCCACAGAACCTCCAGACAGGGGAGGGACAGCAGTGGCCTTTTCTGCACCCCCTCCTGCCCATGCTCCCCCACTCTTTCCCCAGCATCTAATAAAACCAGAGATGACATCAGCCAGTCTAAGGGAGTCGGGATCACACACAGGCCTCACACACGCTGAGCTCACCCAGCCCCACGGCACCCCGCCAGATGGGTGCCGCAACCCCTGCTCTGTAGATGATGAAAGGGAGGCATCTCCCAGCTGGCAGTGTCAGAGCCACCTGAGCCTGAGCCTGCTCTTCACCCCCAGGCCCCCTGAGGACAGGCCTAGCCCAAGAGGGGGTAGTGAGGGTCTGTTTTAGCAGTGAGCAGATGAGGTGGGCTGAAGGACAGAGGGAGGAGAGGCCCGAGAAGGGCTTCCCAGGTACTGGATCCCCCTTGAAGACATGTGGTGCATTTCTTAAGCAAGGAAGAGGAGCCAGGGGACCCGAGGCAGAAGAGAGGGGGCAAGGGACCAGGGGCTGCTTCACAGCGGGGCGGTCAGCCCGGGCCCAGGGGAGGCCATGGAACCCAGAGCACCCAACCACCAACACTGCTTTTGGAGCTGGCTCTGGGCTCATCCCCGGAGAGGCCTTTCCTCAGCTCCTGGTGGTGGCGACAGCATGCCCTCCCCCGGGCCTCCTTCCCATGTCCCCCATCTGTAGCCTACTGGGTTCTGTCCATCCCAGCCAGCCCTTGGGGAGAAGGCCCGCCCCAAGAACAAAAGGACAAGATGTGCAGAGCTGGAGAAATGGGGACAGGGCGGAGGAGGCCCTGCCCACGGTGGGCAAGAGACCAAGGGAGGGCCCAAACGGCCCCGAGGCGCCAGGCTGCTGAGGGAAGGGCTGAAGGATCTTGCTAAGTCAGGCTCTGCCAGGAAGGAATGTTTCTTCCTCATCTGAGGGGCTCAGTGGGCATGGGAGTGGGGAGTGAGGGGCCGCAACTCCCCCCAGAATGAACTGGATCTCCCTCTGGTTACCTGCGCTACAAACGAATCATGAAGGGAAGAGGGGGGTGTCCACTCCAGGTCTACGCGGGGCCCCCAGCTGGGGACTGGGTGTGTGTCCTTTCGCGGGCCAGCTGTGGAGACAGCATGAGAAAGGCCGTGAGTGAGAGTGTCTGTGACAAGGGGAAAGATGTAACATGTGAAAACAGAGACAGAGAGCGGGAGCAGAAGGCAGAGAGACAGAGGTGGAGTGGAAGAGGGAAGAGAGGCGGAGGGAGAGGCAGAGGCGAGGGGAGGACAGGAGTGAGGGGAAGGGTTAAAGAGATGATGTCAAAAGGAAAATGAGAAAGGAGAGGACAAATAAGGTGAGAACCACATGTAATACCACACTTGGGCCTCCCCAGTGGCGCAGCGGTTAAGAGCTGCGCTGTGGAGCTGTCGGTAGCAGCGACGCGAGTTCGACGCCCGGCCAGGGAGAATCCCACATGGCGCGGCAGACCTCTCCTGCCTTGCCCGCTGCTCCCCTCAGCAGTGTGTTTCTGATCTGCCTGTTCTGCTACTGTCTCTGGTGAACCCTCTCACCGCCCCAAGTCTCTGGCCTGTACCCCAGCTTGTATGTATAAATAAAAAATAAATCTTAAAAAAAAAATACCACACTTTATCATATATGTGGTATGTATTGTAACACGACAGGCACATCCATCTAATAGAATCAGTCAATTCTCCTCCTTCAAGGCAGTCGTGCTCTAGAAAGCCACTGTGTCCACTCAATTATGACTCCTGAGTCATCATCGCTGCTGGGGAGACACGGATTCGGGGCCCTGAGAGCCGCCAGCGACATTTTCACCAACCCATCGCTGTACCACCTGGCTTGGTGTGTGTTCCTGTCTGAAGACCCCTTGTTTAGGCTGTCGGCTGGCTCGCGGCCACCAGCACTGTCCCCTGGTGCCTAAAGGAAGTGCATCTAAGTGAGAGCACCCCAGTCTTCCGGCAGGATGCTGGGGGGCATTTTAAACAGTAAAACCCCAATAAAAAGCATAAAACCATAAAAACCTGGCACAAAACGGACCGCAGAGAGGACCCCTGCTTACAGCATGAGAGCTGAAGCACGAGGGCGCGCCTCTGCCGGGAGGGTGGGCAGCTCGCAAACCACGCTGCCCGCGCCAGCCAGTGACCAGGAAAGCGCTGAGTCCTGACGGGGGGCGGGGGGGCCGGGGGGGATGGGGAGACTGCTCTGAGTGAACAGGTGAGTTGGCAAATACGAAACCTGCGAATAACGAGAACTGGTTGTAACGAGGATGGTCACAAGTCCCCGATGTGCAGGTCACTGGTTTTAAGGACTCTATATATTAACCCACTTCACCTCTCTCCAGCCCGTGGAGGTAGGTGCTTTTATTACTTAGTTCCACTGTGTGGATGAGAAAACTGAGGTTCAGAACATTTAAATAACAGGCCTGAAATCCCTAAACTGGAAAGCAGCCAGGCTGGGACTTCAGCCAAGGCGGGCTAACCCCAGAGTTCCCGCCCTTAACCGCTACCCCACAGACAATCCTATCATCTTGTCCTTTCTCTTTTAAAATCTAAAGCAAATATGTCAAAAATGTCAAGATAAGATGGAGCTGGGTGAAAACACACATGCCTTGGTTATCACTTTATGAATGCCTGGGATAGCCCAGATTTGAAACAGTGATAAGGAGAGTAGCCTGGGAGAGAGGGGGAGGGGAGCATGGAGAAGCTTGCCCTCTTCCTCTGGAGTCACAGGCCTCTGGAAGGCTCTAGAAGGCATCTGGCTCAGGCACCTGGAACATGGGATCTTAACCTCTGCTTCCAGACACATGCCCTGGCCTGGAGGTGTCTGCAGAGCTCCTAACCAAGGTGGTTTCTTCCCTCCTCTCTGCTGAGAGTGCCAGAGCCAGCCAGTCTGTAAACCTCCTAGCAGCAGCACTAACGCCACGAGGGGGTGTCTCCTGCATAGGCTTCTCCAAGGGGCCCAGGTGAATGCACAGTGAGAGGTTGAGACTTTTCCAGGAAAATTCTTTATTGCTGTGTTTTCATTCCAATGATAACATTCAATGAATGACTGGGGGAGATGGGGTGTCCCTTCCATGACAGTTTTGAGTTGAACAGCTCACATTTGTGCATTTCAATGCCATGTAGATTTTGCCTTAAAGAATTGTGGGAAACAAAGGGCCTCTCTGGTGGCGCAAGGGGTTAAGTTGCAGCACTATGAAGCTATCCAGAGCCACTGCAGCACGAGTTCGATCCCCAGCCAGGGAGCTTCCCACATAGCACAGCAGACCTCTCCTGTCTCTCCGCTGCTCCCCTCAGCAGTGCACTTCAGTCAATCCGCCTGTTCTGCTCCCCACTCTGTCTCTGGTGAATCCTCTAACACACACACCCCAACTCTGGCTTATACCCCAGCCTGTATGCATAAATAAATAAATCTTTAAAAAAAATTGTGGGAAAAAAAATGAATGATCATCAAGGAGGGGTACCAGAGTAGAAGGGGAGGCTCTGGAGGGGAAGGGCATGGAATAAGCATCACTGAACTCTGATAGCTACTGAAGCTGGATCAGGGCTACCTGAGGGCTCACCATACCACTATAGTTAATCTCTATATTTTTGAAAGATTCCCTAAAAGGAAGAAGACAGTATGTCAGTTACCAGCAGGGCTGGGATTCTGGTGCCAGGCTGGCATCTGTGTCTCCTAGTGGGTTGATGCCAAGAGGTTCAACATGGGGTGACAGTCCTGGGGTCAGTGTTAGGGGTTCGAATCCCAGCTCTCCCATATAGGGACTGGGTGACTTTGGGCAAGTGACTTCACCTCTCTGGGCCTCAGTGTCCTCCTCTGCAAACTAATCACAATTCCTTCTTCCCATGAGGCCATGGAGAGGCTCCTATAACAGGGCGTGGCCTGTGGTTTACACATAGGTGCTGGTAAAAATATCACTGACATTGACATTATTATTCTGAGAGCACAGTCCACCCTTGAACAACACGGGCTTGAGCTGTGTGGGCCCATTTATTCTAGAAAATTTTTTCAGCCCCTCCTCCTCAGCCTACTCCCAGTGAAGATGACAAGGATAAAAACCTTTATGATGATGCACTTATGATTTGAGAACATTCTCTTTTGTCTAGCTGACTTGATTTTAAGAACACAGGCTGGAGGACACAGAACATAGAAAATACACATTCACCGACTGTAGTATGGGGAAGGCTTCTGGTTAACAGCAAGCTGTGAGTAGATAAGTTTGGGGGGCAAGTCCAAAGTTATAAGTGGATTTTTGACAGTAAGGGGTCAGTGCCCCAACCTCCATGTGGTTCAAGGGTTAAGATACTTTAAAGGTTGCTGGCTAATTAGAAAAAGTGCTTTGGTCCTTTGTCCCCACCCCCACCCCAGTCCCTGTCAACACCAAGTCTTAGGATCTCCTCCAGATCTGAAAGGTCAGAAGTGGGAAGAGGAGCCAGGATTAGCTGCATTTTTAACAAACACCCCAGGTTCCAGTGTAGTAGCATCTGCTCTGCAGGGGTGCACCCTGGGAGTGCTCACTGGGAGTCTTGACCAATAAGAGCCCTTCGCAGGAGAGGAGGCGGGTAAGTGCAGGCTCTGCAGCAGGACCCTGTCTGTCGCTGTCCCTCATCAGCTGTGTGACCGAGGCCAAGTTCCTTAGCCCTAGGTGCCTCAGTTTCCTGATCTGCAAAATGGGGGCAACAGGTGCCCCCTCCTCTCCACCAGACTGTTATATATTAACCTTTAATCCTCAAGTGAGGTAAAAGGATTTGCAGGCAGCTGTACTCATTCTATCTTCCATTGTGAGTACTCATTCCATTATCTACATTTATCTACTACAGCAACTCCCAAAGTTTTCCAGCCAAAGCCCAGAGTGGACAAAAGTCCCATGGAGCCAGTCTCTCCATTAGGTGCTATTTGCTGTGGGTCACCTGTGAGCATGCTGGGAAGGGCTAATGTGTGATCCGCTTTAGTCCTCCCAATCTTCTTAAATTGCCAGACACCAAGCCTCCCATTTTTACCATTTCTCAGATGAGATGAATGAAGCTAAAAGGAGCAGTTCTGGGAAACTCTGGGCCAGCACAGCAAACAAAAGGGCACCGGCCCACAGATGGAGCTGACCAGGTCTCCTGAGCTCTCCACCCAGTAGGCAGGGCCCAGCACCCACCTCTCAGGACACAAGGGCACCCACCAACTGTTGAAAGAAGGCAAAATCTAAACCCAGCTTGGATAGCTGATGCCAGTAAGGAACTGTGATTAAGATGCCAGGTATACTAATTGGCATCGTGTTCTTTTTTTTCTCTCCTCAGAGCCCTTACCTTTTAGATCTCCTGAAATACCTAGGGTGAAATGATAGAATGTCTGTGATTTGCTGCCAAATAATCCAGATTTGTGGGTGTGCAGGGGGCGTGGAGACGCTTGCTGTGCAGCATGAGCGCCCCCAGCCACAGGTGGCAGTCCGTGGACCTTGAAGTTCAAGTCTCAGGCGCACCTTGCTTCATCGCACAGCACTTGACTACATTTCGCAGATAGGGTGCTTTTTACAAACTGCAGGTTTGTGGCAACCTGCGTTGGGTGAGTCTAGCGGGGCCATGTTCCCGGCAGCTCATGCTCATTCATGCCTCTGTGTCCCCCTGAACTTGGATAGGTACTTTGCTTTCTCAGACAAAACACTACTGCATGCTTAACAGACTACAGTGGAGTGTGAGCAGCCGTCACAGGCACCGGAAACCTCTTTATGGCGATATTTGCTTTACCGCAGTGGTCTGGGCCCGCACCCGCAGGCCTGTCATTAAAATGCAATGTAATCAGGGGCAAACTGGGCCTCCCCGGTGGTGCGAGGGGTTAAGTCTCAGCACTATGAAGCTAACAACAGCCACTGCAGCACCAGTTTGATCCCCAGCCAGGGAGCTTCCCACATGGCACAGCAGACCTCTCCTGTCTCCCCTGCTGCTCCCCTCAGCAGTGGATTTCAGTAGATCCGCCTGTTCTGCTCCCCACTCTGTCTCTGGTGAATCCTCTCATCTCTCGCACCTCTGGCCTACACCCCAGCTCTTGCATGCATAAATAAATAAATCTTAAAAAAAAAAAAGAAATCACGGGCAAGTACTTGAGTAGACAACCCCCCTCCCGCCCCCGCCCAGACGTCTGTGTATCAAAGAAGAGATACAAACCGCCAATCAGCACATGATGAGATGCTCAAGATCATTCACCCGTCGGGAAATGCAGTCAAAACCACTGCTACCACCTCCCACCCCTTAGGGTGCTACTCTCAAAACCCCTAGAAAATAGCAAGTATTGGGTGGGCACGTAAAATGGTGCAGCTGCTATGGAAAACAGTCTGGCAGTTCCTCAAACAATTGAAAATAGAATTTCCATATGATCCAGCAATTCCATTTTCAGGTGGGCCCCCCAGATAATGGAAAGCAGGGGCTCAGAGAGCTATTTGTACAGCCCTGTTTACAGCAGCATTGTTCACAGCAGCAAAACCATGCACGGGGCCTAAGCGTCCACACGTAAATGGCTGAATGGCTAAGCCAAGTATGGGTGGGCCTTACAAGTCAGGAAGGAAATTCTGGCAGAGGCTACCACTCTGATGGACCTCAGCGACATTAAGGTTGAGTGAAATGAGTCAGAACAAAAAGACAAATACGGTAAGACTGCACTTAGGAGGTGCTTCAAGTAGACAAATTCATAGAGACAGGAAGCAGATTGGAGGATGCCAGGACCGGGGGGCGGGGGCGGGGGGAGATGGGGAGTGACTGTTTCAGCTTTGCAAGATGAAGAGTGCGTGGTGGACAGTGGGGATGGCTCAGTCCTCAGTGCCACCGAACTGTACAATTAAACAGGGCCAAGAGGGTAAATTTCATGTCACAGGTATTTTTAGGGAAATTGGAGTAACTCAGGCGCTATATCACCTCCTGCCACGGATCTCTACAGCCTTGCTTTCCTTCCAGGTTTTGTTGTCCACGTGATAACGTGTTATTGCAAAAAGCCTTGGGAGCAAGCGCATGTGGCAATGCACTTATAAATACGGGCACCCGGCAGAGAAGCTGGAGAGAACGAGCGTGGGTAACAATCGATGTAAGCACAGATACCCGAGATGAGAGACTGTGAGAGCTAAAGGGGAGAGAGGAGAGAAGCCAGAAGAGACAGCAGGGAGATCACGGGGGCCACGAGGCTCAGTTGCTGCCTGCTTCCAGCCTCCAGCCTCCAGCCTCCCAGCCTCCCTGCCCACTGGTCTGCTGGTGTACCTGGTCCCCTGCTTTGGCATTAAAGGCCTGTCAAATCTACCCAGGCTCCAAGATTCCTTATGTTTGCCCAATCAACCATGAACCTGCCTGGCCTGGGATGCTTGCCCTGTAGTATTTTACCAAAACTAAAAAAAAAAGAACCACTAGATATATATCAGGGTTTTAAATGAGAATACTTAAAATGGAATCAAACACTGAACTCTCAGTCCCACTGGCCATATTTCAAGTGCTTGGCAGACACCAGGCTCCAGGGAAGGCACCAGTGTAGAGCACTCCACTGTGGCAGGGAGTGAAAAACTGAGACTCAGGGTAGTGGTCAGATGGGGGGCAGTACACATTCTATCTGCTCTCCCTGCTTTGTGTGCATGCACAGTCTGTGATGAAAAGATACTTGAGGGCCTCCCAGGTGGTGCAATAGGTTAAATCTCAGCACTATGAAGCTATCCAGAGCCACAGCAGCATGAGTTCGATGCCCAGCAAGGGAGCTTCCCACATGGCGCAGCAGATCTCTCATGCCGCCCGCTGCTCCCATCAGCAGTGTATTTCAGTAGATCTGCCCCCCACTCTGTCTCTGGTGAATCCTCTCATCCTTCTCCCACACGTCTGGCCTACACTCCAGCTCTTGTATGCATAAATAATCTTTAAAAAAAAAAAGATACTTGAATGTCAAATAGCCTACCTCTGCCTGACTGGCTGTTTACCCTTTGTGTCTCCACGGAAAAGTCAACCCCACAAGGCAGCAGTTTTACCTGAGAAGTCTTCAGTGGACCCCACGATGCCTGCACAGGGCGTGGCACACAGCAGGAGCTCAAAAATTCTTTGTGGGATGAATGACTGAATTTTGTGAGCAAGATCAAGAAATCCATTCATTTGTTCAAGAGCAGATTGGTGAGAGGACATTTTTGAGTGCCCACCCATTCTGTGTCCACCACAGGGGAGAAAGCTAAGGATACCCCAGGGAGCAAAAGCAGACCCTGTCCTTGACCTTGGGGAGGATGCCAGGGTAATTCTCCAGGGAGGATGGTCTTGGAAGCCCAACCCCTCGATACATATTCCTAAAAGCTTTTGAAAAAGTGAATGAGGGTAGAGGAAAATATGATATGATTTCACTAGCATGGGGAAGATAAACAAAACAAATGAACAAGACAGGACAAAACAAACTCTCAGATGATACGATCAACATAGTGGTTGCTAGGGCAGCCAGGGGATGGAGGTGGGTAAGCCAGGTAGGAGGGGCCAACTATGTGTAAGGGTGGAGGCCAGGCTTCCAGTGGCAGGCAGCATGTAAATACAGGTGACGAACAGCAATGCTGGATACTTGAAACCTGTGTTGTGTGACTAACCAACATTACTTCAATGAAAACACATTTTAAAAATATGTGCTTATTACATGCCACCCCTCCCCCCAAAAAGGAGGGGGGAAATAAAAATCAACGCACAAAGGGTTGTCAAATCAAATGTGTCACCAGCCCACAATGACCAGACCATTCAAGGCTGGGTCATGACCATCTGTTCACTGAAAAGGGCCCACTTCCTGCCCCATGACATCAGGCGTGGTTATGTGACTTGAATAATAGTGTGGGGACAGATGGCACCCCCTTCAGAGCACTAGTTTCACAAAGCATCGTCTGGTTCCACCTGTGGCCAGGAACAAAGTGGACACATGGACAGAGCCACAGCTGACCCACAAAGGACACTCACATAAGCAGGAAAGGGGCTCTCAAGCCCCGGGGCTCACTTGTTACTGCATCTCACAAAGCTGATGCTGACAGGTGCACCTTGAGGAGCCTGTACGGTTCTTGAGCTTGTTAGGTGTCAGACCTTGTGCTAACCTAACCTTTGGACCCCAGCTCAGGGGATCGAGTGACTCAGAGGGGTCAGCTCACTTGTCCCAAAACTCCCTCCTCCACCCGCAGTCAGAATTTGCACTCAGAGCCGGTGTTCAAAAGACTCATTCTTCACTACGGTGCTATAAAAAGCAGACGAGGCCAGGCCTGAAAAACCACATGCAGCTCAAGAGAACAGGCATGACGCAACAATGACAAAATGTCCTTCCAGAAAACTGTGTGAATTCCGCCCGCACTTGTAATGCGATCAGAGTCTGCGTTGTCATCAGGAGCAGTGTAGGAGCCAGACTGCCGAGCAAGAGACGGAATGCAAAGTTCTCACTCAGACCCAGAAAACAGGCTGACTTTACTTCCTTTGGATGAATTTTGGGAGCCCTCCCATTACTGGGAA
The DNA here is from genome assembly GCA_004024925.1 of Scalopus aquaticus. Classification (NCBI taxonomy): domain Eukaryota; kingdom Metazoa; phylum Chordata; class Mammalia; order Eulipotyphla; family Talpidae; genus Scalopus; species Scalopus aquaticus. The sequence goes on from PVIJ01010607.1 coordinate 21,081, forward strand.
GTGATTAAGTGAAAGTTGACAGAACTGTCTCCTTTGCTGATGAGACATGATGGGAAGAGAAGGCAACAGGCTGTCGATTCTCCAACCACCATTTCCCTGCCCTCCTCCTGCCTCCCTCGCATACAGAAGCCTGGAGCTGCTGGGGTAATCCTTGCCAGTTCTAAGACATAAACAAAGATTGCTCTGAGCCAGTCTTTTTCAAAATAAACCAACAAACAAAACTATAGGTCATGCTTTTGAGAGTGGTGAAACTGAATTAGCAGGTTGTGACCAGTAATTTTTTTAAGTTAAATCATGTAAAGAAAATGGAATGGAACGGAGTAGAAAATGTGGAAAGACACCAGATGTGGAAAGCGTTATCATTATGAGACAGATTTCAATGTGTCTGTAGTGTGTACCTCTTTCCTACTGCGGGTTACAGTCAAAATAGCCTGAAAAAATTGAGCTAAGCCAGTTGTGCTACCAATCCCTTTATCAGATATTCACTATCCCAGGTTTCCTTGTGGCTAGGGGAGCCCTAGTTCTTTATATAGGAAAAGTCAAAGTGTATAGAAAGGTTCTAATGAGTCAGACTTTTGGGGAAGATTGTGGAGACTTTGAGAAATATTTTTCTGCCAAAACATAAAGACAGAAATTCACTAGAGAGAAAGTCTTTTCCATCCTTGCTTCCAGTTTTGAATACAGATGCAAGAGCTAGAGCTGTAGCAGCCATTTTACAACCACGAGACCACAAACTTGAGAAGCATAGGCTCACCTGCAGAGGACAGCTGTTGGAAGGAGAGAAAAAGATTGAGGAGATGGTGAACTCCTCAGAGGTGACCTGCCTCCAGACATCTTGATCCTTATAGTTTAAGTCACTCTTAGGTTTTCCAATATTTGCAGCCAAATACAACACCTGACACATAGAAGCTTGCAATTCTAGATATCCTTGCAATACCTCTCTCACAACCTTCCATGAGTGAAGGACTGTACTCTAGGAATCACTGATTGAGAAGAGAGGTTCAACAAAATAGAAGCAGTCTAAAGTGGGCGGGAATGTGAAAAAGCAGTCAATGTGGATGATTGCGAAAGAGCCAGAAATTCTCCTTCTCCCTAGTCCCATGCTCTTTGCAGCTCCTTCTGTCAAGATGGGGTCTATTAGCCCCTCCCTTGAACTTGGGCTGGTTTGTTGACTGGCTTTGGCCAACAGAATGTGACGGAAATAATGGTGTGTGTTTCTGAATTCACGCCTCATGACAACTGGCACACGTCCACTCTGCCCAGCTGCCCTGTGGAGAAGCTTGGGCTGTCACCTCCATCGTCCCAGCTCACAGTCAGCCAAGTTCTGAAGCGCAGCCACCTAGCTGCCCTATGGATGACCACAGACACTGGGCAAGTCCCAAAGAACCCAGCTGTGCTCAGTTCAAATTCCTACTGGCAGGGCCACGGTTTTGTTTAAGCCACTGTGGCATAGCAGGTCTTCCAAAGATGGCCACAACAATGTCTCCAACCCCTCAGGATCTTATACCATGTGCTCTTACTATCCTCTTGAATTGAGTTTTGTGAGTACTCAACCAGAACAAAGTGCCGCTATGAGACTTCTGAAGTTAGGTTATAATAGGCAGTCCCCAGGATATGTATCGTGGAAGCCGTAAGCCATCTTAACAGAAGTCTGACTACTCTGAGGCTGCCATGCTTTGGGGAAGCCTAATCCAGTCACGTGTAGAGACCACAAGAAGGTGCTGTGGTTACCCACTCCAGTGTAAGTCACCTGAGCACAGGTGCTGAGCAGGTGTGAGCACCTTCAACCCCCAAGCTTTAAGTCTTCCCTGCCAAGAACTCAAGACATGGTAGAGTAGAGGCCCACTATGTTCAGATTTCATGTGAAATTCTTGACCTATAAAACCTGGGCCCACACCTTGATTTTTGGACTTATGGCCTCTAGAAGTGGGAAAAAATACATTTGTTATTTTAAGTCACCACATCTGTGATATTTATTATGACAGTCACGGGAAACTAATACTGCAAATAAGTCTATAAGAGACACATGCAGTCCACATGTAACACACACACACACACGCATACACACACAAAGCCGCCGTGTACAGTTGTGTGGGTTATTCACTGCACAATTCCATGCAAAGGCCCAGTCCAGGGGACGAGTGGGGCCTTATATCTAGGCAGGCTCTGCTCACATCAGTGATACCCAGAGAACATCCACTTGAAGAAATGATTCCTTTGTCCTAATTCACACAAAGGACATTCTACGGGACTCTGTGCTCCCAGAGGAGGTACCTTTGTCAATTCCATGCAAAGGCCCAGTAATGCAAGCTGGGTCTTGGATATGTACCCACTGGCACTATGTAAGTAGTTCCAAGCCAGAAAAGAAAACAGGGGAAGCTGTCAATTCCTCACCCACTCCCACCCCTTTAGGTGGAGAGAAAGAAAGAGCAATTTGAAGAGCAATTAAAAGCTACACCATCTTTATTTTCAGTGACCTTTAGAGTTCTAAACTCACTGAATTCACTTAACAACATAAAAGCAAGTGCTATAAAACTTGGATTGCTCGTAAAGCGACTGGTGTCTAGCTCCTAAAAGCCTAGTTTATACATGTAGTTACACACTAGAAATGTTCTATGCACTTTTTCCTCTCTCCTTTTGCCATTCACTGCTGTTCTAAATGCAGCTATAAAGCTGCAGCCTTGCTGCGAAAAATCAAGTATCTCAAAAGGCTTGGATTCTTTCTAAATACTAGTTTATAAAACAAGAAGTTGTGGAAGGGATCATGGAGAGGAGTGAAGGGAATAGGAAAGGAATGATTATGTTAAGAGGACATTGATTGGCCTCCCAGGGAATCAAACAACAGAGGAAACTTCTGCCGGAGTCCAGCTCCAGCCAGACTGGGAACCCCGTAACTAAATGATGGTTAGTCAGGTGGCTTAGAATTAGCAGATCCACAAACTTCAAAGTCAGGAAAAATGGAGCTAGGAGAAGCAAAAGAGAAACAAGTCCCAGCCACACATAGTTCTACCACCAGTTCCTAAACGTGACCATGCACCAGAATCACCTGGAAGACTTAAAAAAATGAATAAAAAATTAAAAACAAAAACAAAAAACACACACTTGATTTCAGACTCAGCACATTTGGGGAGTGCCGGAGAATGTGCATTTGTAACAAGCCTTCAGGTGGTGCTAACGCTGCTGATCCAGGGATCATATATGCTCTAGAGGCTTTAGTTTTGTTTCTGGGGCACTTGTTACATATATAAAACACAAGTCACAAGTTCCTAGCTGGTGTCTAGACCCCTGACAATATGGCCTCAATGCCTGCCTTCTGAGGTTCAGGAAAGCTAAAGAAGTTGCCCAGGGTCCAACAACCACCCCCAACCTGACATCTGGTCCACTTGGATTTGGTTTCTTCCAGCCATGTTCTCACTCAAGAGGATGAAGTCATGAGCGTAGACCCTTGCTCCTTTGCCAGAAACTTTCCGAGCCTCCTTTGCAGCTAAGTGTGGGCATGATGTAAGAACAGATCCTTACATCAACAAGATTATTTGCCCTGCTCCTTCTTCCTGCTTAAATGACTGTTACGAAGCGTAATGATGATGGCTGGTGCTGTGGCAGCCATTTTGTCCTTCTGAAGGGGAAGGTCAAGCGAATCACAGAGACACAGACCCAGTGGCTTGGCAATACCGAGCTTTCAAACATTCCTAAAATGGCCTTTTACTAGACATCTCATTCCAGAAGGTGGATAAAGCCTAGATAGACCAGGCCTCCCTGGTGGCTCAGTGGGTTAAGTCTCAGCACTATGAAGCTATCCGCAGCTACTGCAGCACGAGTTCGATACCAGGCCAGGGAGCTTCCCACATGGCGCAGTAGACCTCTCTTGTCTCACCCGCTGCTCCCCTCAGCAGTGTATTTCAGTTGATTTGCCTATTCTGCTCCCCACTCTGTCTCTGGTGAATCCTCTCACCTGCCTACACTCCAGCTTGTATAAATAAATAAAAATCTTTAAAAAACAAACAAAACAACAACAACAAAAACCACCCAGCGGTACAGTTACCTTAAAAGGGCAGACAGAGAGAGGCAGGGGAATTACTAACCAGGAAGGGCCGTAAGGGCGTATCAAGGTGATGGTGACTCAGGTAATATGAGTTAAAATTCAGTCAACTGGGCAATTAAGATTTGTGCATTTTATTACACATAAATTATACCCTCAGAGTATAGCACAGTTGGTGTGCATTAAAGAAAGTCACACAATTAATTCTTATGATTTGTGGTAGTTCTGTTCTATAAGGCAGCTATGAATAAGCAAATTCTGACTCTACTCTTGGGGATTACAGGGTCAAGTTCCTACAAGCCTTTGACGACAACATTTTTATCACTGATCAATGCATCACCTGGGTTTGTGTATGTTACTGTGTAATGACACCTTGTTTATTCTACGTTGCTGGCTTGTTCCCACCGAGCTCACGGCCAGCAGCACTGGCCCTGACGTCTGAACGAAGCATACTGTACATGGATATTTTCTCTTGAAGGTACAGCCCCAGCCTTTCTGTGCTTAGGACTATAGCCAGTACTTCACACCAGGCTTGGGAAACATTTACAAGAGCTAAGTCACCCACAAAAAGCACACAAAAGAAAAAAATGTGTCACTGAATAGACCACGAAAAGGACACTCGGTTACAGCATGAGAGCTGGGACGGGAAGGCAGAGCAATGGTGTGCTTGAGCTCAGGTGGGAAAGTGCACAGGGGAGATTACGATTTTTCACTGCTCTGCACAGGGCTGAGAAAACACTTCAGGTACTGATTTGGGGATGACAGAGAGATCTTAGCAAGGAGATGGGCTCACTTATATCACACCTGTAAAGAATGATGATTGGCTGTGGGGGACACTCTCTTAATATTATAATACATTTTCTCTGCCTAGCAGTTTCACCTGTGGGAAAATATTCTATGGGAACAATATGGCATGTTCAATAGTACACATTTAGGAAGTTTGACAGCAATGCTTATAACAGTGAGATTTTAGAAACAACCCACCTGCCATCAAGTTAAATAAATTCTGGTTGATCAACCATGGGAATACCATGCAGCTGTAAAAAAAGAATGTCTACACAAATGGCCAGTAAGAAAGTGAAGTGAAGCTCAGCATTATTAGCTGCCAGGTAAAGGCAAATCAAAACCACCTCACACTCACCAGAGCAGCTAGAATCACAGACAGCCAATAACTACAACTGGGGAAGATCTAAAGAAACACAATGCTCAGACATGGGTGAGAGGTGGGAACAAGAAATCGTGTGGGTATTGCAGAAAAAAATGGTCTGGGTTATTGCTCAAACAGCTCAACACAAAGCTACCACCCAAACCAGCCATTCCACCCCTAGAGAAATGAAATATAAATATACTCAAGAGAAATGAAAACATGTTCTGACAAAAACAAATTATCCACAGCAACATTATTCATAAAAGCTAAAAGGTGGAAATAATCCAAATGTCCATCAATGTTGGGATGGATGAATAAAATGTGGTTTAGTCAGACAATGGAATATTACTCAGTCGTGAAAAGGAACAAGGCAATGATCCACGCTACCAAATGGACAAACCTTGAAAACATGATGCTAAGTGAAAGAAACTAGACACAAAGGCCACAGTGTAGGATTTCCTTTCTATAAAATGATCAGAACAGGCAAATCCATAGATACAGAAAGCAGATTAGTGGTTGCCAGGGGCTAGCAGACGAAGGAATTTGAATTGGCTATTCATGAGCAATTTCTTTTTGGGGTGATGAAAACATTCTGGAACTAGATAGTGGGGACAGTTGTACAACTCTGTGAAAAGTACTTAGAGCCCCTGAGTTGTCCATTTTAGATGGACAAATTTTGTGCAATGAATTATACATCAATTAAAAATGATACTAAAAATGCACAGAGGTTACTAAAAATGCCTATCAGTTTTATATACTGATAATGAACGCCTTCTAAGACTATTGCTCTGTAGAAAAATATAATGCAGAGCAACACGTATAAAACATTACCATCTGCTTAAAAAGAGTCAAGGAGATATAAGAACATATATTTCACATATCTAAAAAACTTTGAGCAAATCTCTGTCCAACTGTGACTATGCAGGCATCTCTTTTTCCTTTCCTTAATAAACTTTCTGTGTGCTGATAAAAAAAAACAACCTTCAAGAAGGTTCTGTATGGTACCAATCACACTGATTAATGCTGAGGGGTACCGACCTGGTCAGGATGGGCAGGAGCCCTTTCTCTGTATAGTTTTCAAAAGCATTTTTGGTGTTTCAGGCACATGAATGTATCAGTCATGTCAAAAAGTAAATTTTAAAAGATATCAAAAATGATTCTGTTGGGGGAAAACAAAGAGTACTATTTATGCCGTAACTCACCAGGTAAATTTGCTTGCAGTCAAAAGCCTTCTGCAAAAGGAAGCACCAGGGTTAGAACCCAGATTTTATGGCTGTCAAAGCCTAGACTGCTTGCCAATAGAGCTGATGCCTCAATCCTGCTGTCCACAGAAGCTGGAGAACTGAAGAGCTGCTGGCCCGAGACAGCTTTCCCTTCCCATCACCCTCTACAATGGAAGCACTTTCCTTTCCGGATTGGGCGGGGGCTTTTCTAATTTCTCTCACCTGCCGCAGGAGGCAGAAATACCTGAAAGCAGCCTGAGGTCACCCCACAGGAGGACAAGGGGTGGGCTGGCCCGCAAGCCAGCAGCAGTGGATGCGGGGCTGGTGCGGCAGGCTGACCTTGGTTCTTAGTCTGTCTTCTGGAACTAGCTAGCTGCTTGGCTCCAGGATGTAGCCCTCTCTAGGTCTCGGGACCAGCCTGGTCCACCCAACGCTTTGTGTGCTCACTGCCCAGAGGTTGGGCAGGGGGAGTTCCTAACCACCTCCTGCCCCCTCTCTAGTTATTTCTAGTGTCCGTCTCCCGCTGGGCAACCAAAGCAGTTCATTTTCGCATCATCTCCTTCTTGGGAGGCTTCATGGACACCCTGCTGTCCCATAAATGAAAAAGTCAACTGCCTAGCACAGAATAGAGCAGATGACAGCCAGGGCGACAGAGAGGGGTGTCACAGGCAGGGGGTGATGCTGTTAGCTAAGGTAGTTAGGTCGCCTCCTGGAGAAGGGGAGTTTGAACAGAGATGTGCAGGAGGTAAGGAAAGGAGTGATTCCAACATAAGAGAGAAGGGCATTCCAGGCAGAAAGAACTGCAAATGCAAAGGCCCTGAGGCAGAAACATGCTGGGGTTGGGGGAGTGCTTGAGTCATAGCAAGGAGTTGAAAGGGGCATCTACGAGACTAGGTCAGACAGACGAGTGACAGGCAAGGGACGGCCTGAGCATTTCTTCTGAGTCCAGAAGTACGGCGAAGACATGATCTGACAGGACACCTCTGGCTGCTGAGCAGAGGATGTATTAAAGCGACAAAGAAGAGAACAGGGAGCCCAGAGAAGAGGCAATGTGGCAGAGGAGTTGAAGCACATTTGGATTCTGGAGGAGATGGCAGAGCAACAGGGTTCGTAGATGAACCAGCCAGGAGGTATAAAGGAAGGAGTCCAGGCTCCCCTCAACCCCCAGAATTTGAGCCACAGGGGATGGCAGAACAGCTAAGAGTATGTGGCCAGGCAGGATGTGAAATTCACACGCATCCTTCTATGAACACCTCTGATCTAGCACATTCTTCATTTAAGGTCATTTCCTGCTAAGGTGTTCTGACAGGCTCAGAACTACTGATCACTTTATGAAGAGAGGGGTTGCCCCACTGACCCAGGGCAAAGCTGGATGGTAGGGTTAAGGGGCTGCTCAGAGGCTCAGAGAAAAAACAGCTGCATCAGGGGCTCAGGCCAGAGATGTTTGAGACTATCGCACCTTTCTCATATTTTCTTTATCTTGTTTCAGAATCTGTCCTGACCCCAAAGCCTAAACAGTTTTCAGGTTCCAAGTTGCTGAATCCTCAAACAATCATATGGCATAAGGTAGAGGTTGGATTATACCTCTTTCTACACGGATGAGTGAATGACTTATTTTTTGGCCTCAACTCCATTCAAGTTTATCCCCACATGAGTTGAAGGGATCCTGGTAGAACTCAAGTCAATTCAAGTCCCTCCTCTGCTCAGTCCGCATGCTGAGTCAAAGCCCAAGACCTCACTACGGCCCCTCAGGCACAATACTACCCCATCTGCCCCCATTTCCTACCCTCTCTCCCTCACTTACTCCCCCCAATCATATCTGCCTCCTTGATATTCCGCTAAAACACCAGGCACACACCTGCCACAGGACCTTTGCACACACTGCTGCTTTCTGGTATGCTTTTCCCTATCTTTTTCTCTTTGGTCACCAGGTCAAGGAATCTCATGCCAGTTAGTCTATACTTGCAATCTCTACTCCCCGACCCCCTCCACTCAGCACTTCCACCTCCTTCTCTTGCTTCAAAGCGCTGATGGTTATCAGACATGCTGTAAATGTGATTTATGTTATTTACTGCCTGTCTCTGCCACAAGGGGGAGAGTACCAGGTTTCTGTCTATTTGGTTCACTTTGTGTAAACATTGACTGAATGACTGAGAGGAACTGGTCTCAGTGGTTGCAGCTGGTGCTGAACCATGTAGGCACTGGGGTTGAGGGGAGGTTGTGAGGGACACAAACCCAACTCTGACTGGAGACCCTAGGGTCCACAGGGCTCAGATGGGGTGTGGAGCTCTCAGGGAACCAGAGGGAACCTGCCAGCTGAAGGTGGGGGAGGAAGTTAAAGATCAGGAGGAGTGGCCATAGCCTGGACTGCCACTGTGGGCTCAGATAAGCCCAACCTATGGGGAGCAGTGAATTTGGGCCTCAGTACTGAAGGTCCTTCTAAGAAGGGGGGCTTGAGGGGAAGGGCTGAGGTGCAGAGATCATGCGGGAAAGAGCAGCAGAGAGGGAAAAAAAGAGGTGAGTACATCTCCATAAGACCATGTGGACATCCCACAAGGACCCTCCTCCACTCTGTATATCAACCCAGGAGGCAAATTAATCCAGTCTATCTATACCAGCAGTTTCTGCCCAGGCAATGCCAGCAGCCACCCTGAGAACAAATGCAACTAAAACTCCAGGCAAAACTCCAGGCAACACTGAACCTCCCTGGTGGTCTAAGTCTCAGAGCTGCTGTCACCACTATGGCCCAAGTTCAATCCCAGGCCTGGGAGCTGACTCACAAGGCACAGCAGACCTCTCCTGTCTCACCCTCTGCTCCACTTAACAGTGTATTTCAGTAAATCTGCCTGTTCTGCTCCCCACTCTGTCTCTGGAGAATCCTCTCATCCCCCCACACCTCTGGCCTACATCCCAGTTCTTTTATGCAAAAATACAATATGTAATTTTAAAATAAATATTAAAAAAAAAGACAACTCCAGGCAACACTGCCCCTGGAACCACGTCAAGTCCAATAGGGCAGGACACCCCAAGCAGGGAGCAAGAACCCCAGATCACCCCTTCCTTATCTGGACTGATTGCATGGTATCTCCCATGGACATGTGAAAGAGAATGTTTCTCAAGTCCACAGAGCAAGACCAGCAGCAGGGACAGCGGTAACACTGGTCAACACTGGTCAACTGGTCAAGTCATAACTGACTGAAAAAGGCCCTAATCTGTAGTATCTTGGTGTGCTGAACAGGAATATAATGCTGAAAAATTTTTATTAGCTCTCATTTTGAAGATATTTCATATAATTCATTTTATATGTTTCACAGTGTAAATTTATCCAGTAGGACTGCAACAACATCCTAAATCAGCCTAGAATGTTGTCATATTGCATCACATTGCATAATACCATCATGCACACATCATCCAGAGTTGATTGCATCATTTTCTGATGCAGTGCAATACTACTGCCAGGCGGCTGCTGAAGTAAGCTGACATCAGCAGTGCACTAGATAAAGCCCTGTCGGAAAGGTCGACCATTGAAAATATTTCAGACTTTGTGCGAGAGTTTAAGCTACTGTTACACAGAACTATTATTATTTTATCCATGTAAGCACAATACAGAACAGTAATGCCTCAAAAGTGCGTTAATAGCTTGGACAATTTCTGCTTTATTTGTTGGGAAGTGACATTTGCTAACCAGAAGAAAAGCATCACTTCTCAAGCGAAGAAGGCTTATCATCTTTACTTCGGATGCAAGGTTGGTGACCAAGACAAGCCTTGGGCCCTGCATAGATGCTGTGCTACATGGACAACACAGCTTTCACAGTGGTTCAATGGCAAAAGGCCATCCATGCCGTTTGCAGTCCCCATGGTGTGGAGAGAGCCAAGCAACCACATGAAAGACTGTTACTTCTGCTTGGTTCCTCCTCTTTCCGGTGGAATAACGAAGCAAGAGAAGTCGAGAATAGCCTACCCAAACATTCCGTCTGCATTGAGATGACCGGTTCAACAACTTGCTGCAGGGGGATGTGAAACAAGCATGGAATGCTTTTCGCCTAGTGTCTACAAACTTTCTTGGGAATGTTAGGGCAGAAAACTACAAGGAACTAGTAGAAGACATGCTGATGCAGTATCAGAAACTTGGCTGCAATATGTCTCTAAAGATCCACTTCCTTCATTCTCATCTGGATTTCTTCCCTGAAAACTGTGGTATGGTTAGTGATGAACATGGCGAACATTTTCATCAAGATACCGCATCAATGGAACAAAGATATCAGGGAAAATGGTCCACCACAATGCTGGCTGACTGCTGCTGGACACTCCCCAGAGATGCTCCTGAACAGCTGTACAAGAGACAAGCGAAGAAATCTAAGAAGTAGTCTATGACTTGATTTTTTACAGGTATTAACCATAGGCCTATTACTATTGGCATACATTTGGTGATGTAAACATCGATTTACTGCAGGTTACAGAAAAACTAGAGCCAAAATTAGAATTTGACTGTCATATTCGTGTTGAACACATACAAATTGATAGGAAATGACTAATTTTATTTCAGTGATATGACTTTTGTAAAAAATTGTTGACCAGTATAATAGCTTGCCATCCTCACCCAGGAAGGATTCTAGAAAAACATGTGATGGGGGGCACACCGTTGTGGAGAAGGGAGGGGAGCCCACAGGCAATGTCTGCTTAGCATCATACACAGCCTGGGCCGCTCTCTAGATAAGTCAGTCCTTATGAATAACGGGGTAGATGTGAACCAAAGCACTTGTTCTAGAATGTCCATAGCACCCCTGAACTGGGAGTAACCCAGATGTCCATTATGTTTAGTGAAAGAAGCCAGACACAAAAGACCTTATATTGCAGGATTTTGTTTACATGAAATGTCCAGAATAGGCAAATCTATGGAGACAGAAAACAGATCAATGGCTGCCAGGGGCTGAGAAGGCTGGGAGGAACAGGGAGGGGGTTGATGGCTAAAGGTGCAGGTGACTTTTTGGGTCGCTGAAAATGTTCTACAATGGATTACAGTGATGATTTATACAACTTTGAATGTAAATTAAACTATGGAATTGTACTCTTAATACGGGTGAATTTTATGTGAATGATATAGCTCAGTAAAGCTATTTTTAAAAAAGAGGACATATAACAGTGCTATTTTATAATTGCTAGGTGAACATGTATGGTTTCTATGTGAATACTTCCCTTCATAGTTGAAAAAAAGAAGAGGAAAAGTAGCAAATGTGTACTGACCACACCAAGGCCCCATTTCCTTATCATTGGAAAGACCGCACTCTGTACAGCTGTGGGGAGGAGGGCTTTCCATCTTAGGACTATAGAGGTGTGTGTGCGTGTGCGTGCACGTGTGTGTGTGTGCGTGCACGTGTGTGTGTGTGCGTGCAGATGACAGTTATATGTATACGTCCACATTTTATAGCATGACTGAGGAAACACCACTCTAGGTGACAGAGCAAGTCTGTCCAAAGCCAAGCTCTCAGTAGTTACGTGGCTGGGACTCGAGTCCCTGATCATTCTGGGAGGCATGAGGAGGACTGGGGCTGGGGTGTGTTAAGGCGACCTTCAGGCCCTCTCCTTGCACCTCTGCTTCAAAAAATGCCTCCTTCTGCTTTACTGAAATTACCATTCATTCCTTAGAAATTAATAACTATTTCCCAAAACCAACTTATGCACGAATTTCTTTAGCAGCATTTTCCCTGGTGTCCCACCTACCATCTTCTACTTCTCCCTGTCACCCCCATCTAGTCTTCACCAGGACCTGGTTAGAACCTGAGTCAGCTCATGTCTCTCCTCTGAAGCCTCTGCAGGTTCAGGTCTCACTCAGAGGAAAAGCAAAGTCCTCACTGCAACCCACAAGGCCCCACAATGTCTGCTACTGTTCCTCTGCTCTCATTCCCCCGCCCTTTCCCCTTTGCTCACACAGATCTGGCTACCTGGACCTCCTCAATATTCTCAAGAACTGCCTCGGAGCCTTAGCACTGGCTGTTCCCTCTGCCTGGACTGCTCTTTCCCAAATACCCACAGAGCCTGTCCCCTCATTCCCCTCAGGTCTATTTCCAAATATCACTTCCTAGGTACCTAAAAAATAAAAGCCCCCCCCCAAAAAAAAAAGCAAAAACAAAAAAACAGTGCAGCCCTAGTCCCCTGATCCCCCTTACCCTGTTTTATCTTTATTGGGAACACTTATCAACATTTGACATAGTAAATATTTTACTGACTTATCTTGTTGTCTGTCTCTGTAGTAGACCCTTGGGAAATATTTGCTTAACATTGGGTAACTGTGGACAGCTGTGCATGTTGAATACTGCAAAAGCCTGTTGCCAGGCATTCCCATCTTAGGGTGCTGTGGGTTTGTATATAGAATGACCACAATTTTACTGCAGAGAGAAATAGAGTTGTAAGAACAAGGCATTTGATTTCAGATCCTCAAACAGTAAAACAGGCTAGTGACAGTCGTGGTTAAATAAAACTAAGGGTCTCCCCGGTGGCGCAATGGGTTAAGTCTCAGCCTCTGAAGCTACGACAGCCACTGAAGCACAAGTTTGATCCCCCATCCCTGGCCAGCAAGCTTCCCACATGGCACAGCAGGCCTCTCCTGTCTCGCCCGCTGCTGCCCTCAGCAGTGGATTTCAGTCAATTGCCTGTTCTACTCCCCACTCCATTTCTGGTGAATTCTCTCACCACTCCACACCTCTGGCCTACACCCCAGCTCTTGCATGCATAAACAAATAAATCTTTAAAAAAATTAAATTAAAACAATATGTGTCACATATATGATCTAGGTTCACAGGAGGTGCAAGAGATGTGCTCTTAACAGTAGGAGTTATTGTTCCCAACACCTGGGGCTCAGGATTTAAAAAATAAAACCTGGGTGGGAGAATGTTCTGAGCAGTGCGCTGTAGTCTAGTCTGTGTGCGTGGAGCTTCTGTGAGGTCTGGAGATCTAGGGACAGTTCTAATAGAGACAGAGATCTACTGACCCCAAGAATGCAGTTCTGAGATTCCCCTTGGGACACTGGGGACACTGATGCCCATCTTGTAGGGCAGACACACAGCTCTCGGGGCACAAACTCTTACTGGGCATTCTCTGCCCTGGAAGGGCCCCAGCCAGTTTCCCCAAAGGCCCAAGTTCAATCTCCTGTAGTTCCCTCTCACCTTCAGGCCTCACAGTCTGCCACTCCAGTCAACCGAGAAGGAAGGCCGGAGGGCAAACAGCAAACCCATGGGGAGGGAACGCCACATGTCATAGCTGGTGGCGTCTGTCCCGAGAGAGAAGGTGACCACTGCCCAGCATTCTCTGGAAAGGAAGCACCCCTGAGGGGTACCACCTTCAAGGACATAGGCTCTGAAAATTCCCACCAGGGGTGTGCGACTCCCCACACCCGAACATCTCACTGAGAGGAAATGGCCGTCAAACACAAACTGAGGGACAGCCCTCAAAATAACTGAACTGGGCCCTGCTATAGAAAGTCAATGTCATGGGCCACAAGTAAAGGCTGAGCAAGAACCGTAGAAACTGAAGGAAACAAAAGAAAGAGACAGTTAAATGCCAAGCATGGTCCTGAACCGGGTCCTGTGTTGGGGTGAGGGGCTAGAGGGGTTGCAGCTATAAAGAAGGTTCCTGGGACAACTGACAACTGGAAGAATTGCCCAGATGAGAGTACTGTGTCAACCTGCATCAAGGTGTGTTTAATAACTATCCTGGGGTCACATGGGATAGCACCCACGCTTAGGAAATTCATAGCAATGTGTCAAAGTCTGAAAACCCCACATGGAATGAATGCTTCCTGCTCTGAAATGGTTTCGGAAAACTGAGTGTGCATGAAGGCCCATATACAGTGTCGTAAACCAACAGTACCTCGAATATAAAGCAAACAAAGATAAATGTAAAAGAAAATAAATAAAAGTGATCAAAAGAAGACCTACAAATGGCCCAGAAGCCAGTAAGATGTCCACCATCTTTCACCATCAGGTAAATGAACATGAGAAGACTATGAAGAGATACCAACTCACAGCTGTTCAAACACCTGAAACTAGAAAGACTGACAATAGCAAGTGTTGGTGAAGTCAGGGAGAGACTGAAACTCTTACACATTGCTGGAGGCTAACATACATCACAGTCACTTTGAAAAACAGTTTGGGTTTTCTAAACAAAGTCAACACACCCTTATCCAACCCAGTGGTTTTGCTCTGAGGCATTTATCCCAGAGACATGAAACCTTATGTCCACAAAGCGACTGACACAGGCATGGTCACAGCAGCTTCCTCTGGAATGGCCAAACTCTGGAAACAACGTCCACCAGGTGAATGGATAAACAGACTGATACACTCTCGTGTCAGCAACAAAAAGGAATGAACACTGACACACTCAATGTAAATGCATCTCGATATCAGTAAATTGAGTGGCAGAAGCCAGGCACAAAGGGTACATGCTGAGAGGTATTGTGTGTATCAAAGTCTAGAACAGACAAATCGAAGCTACACTGAGAGAAAGCAGATTTTACTGTTTGCAGCCAGGAGCTGCCAAAGGGACACTTTTTGGGCACTGGCGGTGTTCTCGGTCCTTGCTGTGGTGATCACACAATGGCACATGTCAGTTAAAAAGCATCCACCAGATGGGCCTCCCTGGTGGTGCAAGGGGTTAAGTCTCAGCACTATGAAATTATCTGCAGCCATTGCAGCACGAGTTCGATCCCAGGCCAGAGAGCTGACCCACATGGTGCGGCAGACCTCTCCTGTCTCGCCACTGCTCCCCTCAGCAGTGTACTTCAGTGAATCTGCCTGTTCTGCTCCCCACTCTGTCTTTGGTGACTCTTCTCACACACACACCCCCCACACACACACCTCTGGCCTATACCCCAGCTCTTGTATGCATAAATAAATAAGTCTTTAAAAAATTTTTTTAAAAAAGCATCCACCAGATGACCAGCTGGCATGTAAACTATACCTCAATAAAGTCAATCACAAAAAAGCAAAAACAGCCTCTGACACCAGACTGTGGGGATCCAATCCCGGCTCCACCGCTTATGGACTGTGTCCGTGGTGCAAGATTTTTCGCTTTCCTGCCTTGGGGCCTTTGCACTTGCTGTTCTCACTACCAGGAACACCCATCCTACAGATACCAACAGGGTGTGTCTCCTCACTTGTTTCAGGACAATGCTCAAATGTCTCCTTTCCTCCAAGGCTGGTTAAAATGACCATTTATACCACCAGTCCTCTCCAACCACTTTCCTGCTCTTTTTCTCTACAGCACCTTCTGAGGAGTTTTACCATGGGTCTCCCCCACCAGCCAGTCAGCTCCCCTAGGGCAGGGAACTTCATCTTGTTGGTGTCATAGCCCTCCACCTCATCCTAGAACAGTGCCGGGCACACAACGGATGTTCACCTTTGTTGAATAAAGAAAGGGTGCTATGTCACCCCCTTCCTGGGATGTGAAATTCTAAGATGCTCAGTCAATATCTAAGAAAGAAAAGAAGGAGAAAGCCCAAGGGAAGATGGAAAGAAAGGGCTTCACAACCCACCTATAAGGAACACAGTCTGAGAGAGGTAGAGACAGTGGCTCCAAGTCACACAGCAAGTAATCAGCAGGGTTAGGGTTCTCCAACCGTCTCCAGCCTGCACTGCAAACGGCAGCAGCCCAGGACCATGAGGAAATGAGTGCATCCCCTGGATAAGAGGTCTGATGGGGCACGAGGGATCAGAGGTCTCTGCATATACGAAATCTACTCAGTCTGTCAAGACTACAGACCATGAGATTGAGAAACCAAGGCCAGAGAATGTTTGGGGTACAAATAAGAGAGAAAGGCCATCAAAGACTGTGGTCCCATTCCCCATCTGGAAACACAGGTCAGAAAAGAAAACACACATCCCACATCAACATCATTAGCCATCAGGGAAATGCAAATCAAAAGCATAATGAGAGACCACTTCACACTCTCCAGGATGACTAGAATCCAAAGGATAGAGAAATGGGAGTCCTTGTGTGCTTCCACTGCTGGCCGGAATATGAAAGGGGGCAGCTAGAGGCAATTAGACGGGGAGGTTCCTGGGCAAGTTAACACAGCAGTGACAGGACACAGCCTTGCCACTCCCAGGTGTGGATATACAGGAAGGAGAGGAAAATCCTTGTCCACGTGAAAGCTGGGCCAGGTGCGCTCCCCGCAATGTCACTCAGAACAGCAGACACAAGTCCACCAACTGATGAGCGGACAATGCAAGTGACTCGGCCTTAGAAGTCAGGAGGCACCAGCATGTCACTGGACCAGCCCTGAAAAGATCAGCTTAAGTGAAACAGGCCAGATCCCAAAGGCCACATTCTATGTGATTATATCCACAGGAAATGTCTGAAAGAGACAAATCCGTCAAAACAGAAAGTAGGTGAAAGGCGGCCAGAGGCTGGGAGAGGAGAAGGTGGGCTGGTGACGGAGGCAAAGTGAGATTTGGGATTTCTTTCTGAGGTGATACAAAAATTCTGGAATCAGTGGTGATGGTTGTGGTACGAAACACCACCTAATTGTGAATTTAGGGTGAACTTTATGGTATGGGAATTACATCTCAATTTTTTCTAATGTAACAAAAGCCTTAATTTTAAAAAGGTCGTTAAAAAAGTGCACTCCTCCATGACACCAAAGGACCGTTTACTTTTAGTAGGTTTGATGCTGCCCTTGTGGCACTGTAAGAAAAAGCTTATTTTTGCTTTTTAGATATAGCCTAAGCATATAAAACTACAATGACAGGAGGGCTGGGATTTGCGCTAAAAGACTTCAATGACACTGATAAAAATGGCTACATTGTAATGTACTGGAATCTGTAGACAGTGATACACATTCATTGGACTCTTCCCTCTCCTTTGGGGTACATTTGGAAATGTTCATGAGAATTGGTTTGTAAAGCATGTACCAGCAGTCCCATCTCTGGGATTTTAAGGTACAGGTCTCCTGGCCTTCAGGGAAATCAACCCTTGTACAAGCAACTCACTGTGGCTTTTTTGGTCATGGCCTGGGGCTAACCTGAGTGTCCAGAGAAAGGGGACTGGTGCAGTAGGCCAGGGCCCTTCAGGGGTCTGCTCTGCAGGCGTGAAAGAGCTGACCTTGGTAAGTTCGAACCTCCTGGACATATTAAAGGGGTAAAAAGCAGAATGGTGCCACAATATCCTGTCGTGAATGGTTATAAAGTGCACGTGTGTGCACACACATGGCAGATACTTACACAAACACACTGACACAGGCACTTTCAAAAAGAAGCCCCCAAACCAACCGTTTTACCTCTGGCAAAAGGACATGAGAGTATGTGTCTAGGAGTCAGAGGAGAGCAGGAAACTTTTCACTCACAATCTCTGACACCCTTTGAATTTTTTTGTACATGGGCATGTACTCTTTGTTCCAAAAAAATATATGCATAAAAATTTTTTAGCACCCCAAAGATTAGCTGTTTCTTAAGAATGGTCATGTCCTCACACATCTCCCCTGAGGCTGGATCAGAAGGATCAGGTTGTCCCTTCCAAGGGTGGGTGGCCAACAGGCACAGGCTCTGCCTGGAGAGCAGAAACAGCCTCTGGGCCTGCCCACAGGGCTCCTGGAAATGATTTCCAGACTCCCACTGCCTTAGCTGAGGCTGGGGGAGGGGAAGCTACCAGATAGAACAGGAGGAGGAAGAGAAAGGATAAGACAGAAGAGAGGGAAGAGGAGAGGGAGGGATGGAAGAGCAGGTCCTGTGTCTCCAGGAACAAAGGAAGCACAGGCTTGGGCAGGTGTGGCTGAAGAAGTGGCCACCAAGGAATTTTATTCATAACTGACCCCAAACCAGAAAGAACCCAGATGCCCACCAGTCAATGAATGGATGAACCCAGGGGTGCCTCCCTAGTGGCCTAGGGGTTAAGTCTCACACTATCACTGCTAAGGCCTGAGTTCGATCCCCGGCCAGGGAGCTGACCCACATGGCGCAGCAGACCTCTCCTGTCTTGCCCACTGCTCCCCTCAGCAGTGTATTTCAGTGGATCTGCCTGTTCTGCTCCCCACTGTTTCTGGTGAATCCTCTCACCCCCCCCCCACACCTCTGGCCTACACCCCAGTTCTTCTACACACACATACACGAAAGAATGGATAAACCCAAAGTGGCACCCCTCTGCAATGGAATATTATTCAGCCACAAAAGGAACAAAGTGCTGTCGCAGTTACACAGGGATGATGCTTGGACACATCATATTAAGTGACAGGCAGACCCTCCGGGTCATGTATCACAGGACCCCATTTAAATGGAATATCCAGAAGAGGTAAATCCACCCAGACTGTAGAGCAGTGGTGGCCAGAAGCTGGGGTGATCTGAGCACAGGTGTGACAAAAATGTTCTAGAGTTAGACGGCAGTGATGGATACGTGACTTTGTGAATTTATGAAAAATCACTGAATACGGGCCTCCCCGGTGGCGCAGCGGTTAAGCGCTGCGCTGTGGAGCTGTCGGCAGCGGCAACGCGAGTTCGACACCCGGCCGGGGAGGATCCCACATGGTGCTGCAGACCTCTCCTGCCTCACCCGCTGCTCCCCTCAGCAGTGTATTTCTGATCTGCCTGTTCTGCTACCCACTTTGTCTCTGGTGAACCCTCTCGCCGCCCCACGCCTCTGGCCTGTACCCCAACTTGTATGTATAAATAAAATAAATAAATAAATCTTTAAAAAAAAATCACTGAATGGGGTAGGGGTACACTTTAAGAGGGAGACATTTATGGCATGTAAATTATTTCAATTGAAAAAAAAGGAAGTAGTGATAGATGGTAGTACGTAGATGAAGCTTGAGAATGTATGAGAGGAAAGAAGCCAGACGCCAGAGACCAGAGTGCAGGATTCTTCTTCTGTGAAATCGGAAAATCCATAAAGACAGAAGGTAGATTAGGGGTTGCCAGGAGAGGGGGGAGAGGACTGGGGAGAGTCTGCTAATGGGTATTGGATTTCAGTTTGGGGTGATAAGAACATTCTGGAACTAGATAGTGGAAATGGTTGCCTAACTGTTAAAAATACTCAAAACCACTGAATGGTACACTTTCAATGGGTGAAGTTTACAATCTATGAATCATCTCTCAATGAAGCAAGGGAAAAAATGAACTGGTCGTAGAGCCCACCCCAATTCTTTTCTTTTTTTTAAGATTTATTTATTTATACATACAAGCTGGGGTACAGGCCAGAGGCGTGGGGCGGCGAGAGGGCTCACCAGAGACAGAGTGGGGAGCAGAACAGGCAGATCAACAGAAATACATTGCTGAGGGGAGCAGCGGGCGAGGCAGGAGAGGTCTGCCGCACCATGTGGGATTCTCCCCGGCTGGGCTTCGAACTCGCATTCCGTGCTGCTGACAGCTCCACAGTACAGCGCTCAATCGCTGCGCCACCAGGGAGGCCCTCCACCCCAATTCTTAAGCCCAATCTCTGTAGATTCCCGCTGTGCACCCTCCCCCCAGCACAGTCCCCATGCCCCCCAAATACTCAGAGGCCTGACCAAGACCTATAGAGTCAGGACTCCCACATCCGGGCTTGGCTGGACCTCCTGGGACCCCTCCATGATGTCCCCCAGGTCATCATGGGTTGTCACCCTCTGAACCCCTGCCAGGGCAGAGATGCCATCAAGGCGGGCGTCCAGCACGGGCCTCACATTTCACCCACCACTCACCATCCCTCCCCAACCGAAGCCAAAAAAACACAAAAACCACAAATGTGACATGTGCTGGGTTTGGAGGTTTTCCTAAGTGTGTAAAGTGTTGATTTCAGAAGCAAGAATACCTTTATACTGCACCATACCAAGCCAAACCAGAACACTTAGAAATCTTTATCCTTAAAAAAAATGTAGAAACACATACGCACATGGAAAATCAGACTTGAGGGAGAACCCCATCTGCAACCCCACACTCAGTGTTGCCTCAGGAGGTAAAGTTCTTATGAGGTAAGATCCAGGCATGCTATTAAGCAGGGAGGTGAGAAAAAGCCCACATTGTTCCCAAGCAATTCTTCTCTGAAAAAATAATCCACAGATGTATGTTCTTGCTTTCAGCCACCACGCTATTCATTCCACGGAGATGCCAGCAGCAGCTCCCCAGCCCCGGTGTCTGTCACTTCCACTACAGCCCTGCCTCCCCATCCAATACTACAGCCCTGTACAATTCACCTTCCTCAAATGCTGACCGAAGGCAACTGCTGTCTCCCTGGGCAGGAAAAAAACAAAATTCGCCGCTTTGATTCATTCACTCAACACATATTCAATGAGCACCTGTATGCCCCCCATCCTAGAGAGACCCTTCATGGAGCTAAAGTCTCACAAAAGGAGCAAACCATAAGTTTATAAACCGGATCGACACTGGAAGACTGGCTGGTGGGAAGTGGCTAGGAGGAGATAATAATGCCAGATCAGGGCATGATGGGGAAGAGAGGGCTTCCATCTCTTAGGGAGATCAATGGATGTGACATTGCAGCAGAGACTGGTATGAAGTGAGGAAAGAGGTTAGCAACTATGTGAGGGAACAGTGAGTGCAAAGGCCCTGAGGCAGGCATGTGCCTGGTTGGCTCCTAGATTGTTATAAGGTTGGTGGTGGGCATGGGAAATGATGTCAGAGAGGTGTGGGGGTGGGCAGGAGAGGTGAGTAGATTTTGTTCTGAGTGTTCTAACCTTCAGTATTGCTTTAACGCCTCTCATACGCAGTAAACACTCATATTCAAAAGCCTATTTAAATGAGGCCAGAAGCTCGGAAAGGTATTGCCCAAACATGCCTAAATCACAGGACCCAGTGTGCCTAGCGTCTCCCATGGGAGCTGGTGGTGTTTCCCCAGCTGAGGAGTTGAAGGGGAGGGTAACATACCCCCCTGGCGGGGTCCAGAGGTTACATAGGGGGTTCTCAGTCTTCGGTTCAGGAAAGCGTACATTACCTACTTTGATAAAAGGTCAAAACACACAGGGTCTCACCGTGAGCACTCTCCAACCTGCCCCCTTGCTCTGTCACTTGTTTCCCAAACAGAAAACAATAATATATCACCCATCCCCCAAAGCAACCCAAGAAACCCATCCCACATTGAAATTATCCTAAGTTCAACATGCATTTAACAGCCCAGCCAGAGTTGAGCTTCGCCGACCTGAAACGCTCAAAACACTCATGTGAGCTTGCGGCAGAGCAGCAAACACAGCAGCCTCTTTTATACTAAAGTGTTGAGCTGATTTACTGACGACTGTGCTGAGAGCGAAGAACTTTCACTCTCGTGGGCTCTCATCACCCAGGTACACAGGCGAATGCACGTTGGCCCCGAAAGATGTCGACATGTGGATGGAAATGTCGCTGGGTGAAATATCGCTGGGTGGCAGGGCTGCTATGGCAGCAGCGTCATCTGAGGAGGAAGACACGGCAGCATGGGGTCCCGAACCAGTGATCCTGAGATGGGCAGCTGGCCAGGAGCTGTCCAGCATCAGCAGGGAGCCAGGTCCTGAAAATCACTCGCCCAGGAAAATATCACAATGCACAATGCAGCCTACAGTTTCTACAGCTTTTGCACCTCCGTAAAGTTGAAAACTTGTTAAGTCAAACCAGTCTATATTTGGGACCATCTGTACTACGTATTCGTCAAGATGTCATTGACATGTCTTTAATGTACAGCTACGTTTAATTTATACTTATTGAATTTATAGTTATTAAATAGAAATTTAACATACCTTATAAATTATAGTTACGCTTGTTAAAATAGCAATGTTATATATGGAATTTTTTATAACTATTAGAAATATTTGCAGATATTATAAAATATTGAGAGGTATAAAATGAATATAAACATACCCATGTACACGTATATATGTATAGTCACATAGAAAATGAATATAAATAGATGCTAGGTCACCAGTTGCTAAGTGCTAGAGACAACTTGCAAGTAAGCAAGGGAGAAAGTGGGAGAAAAAAAATCTCCCTGGCCCACTGGTTCTTAATTCCTCTACCTGACCACTTACAGTGCCCAGCGTCTCTCTGGTGCCCATGACCCTGCGCTGGCCCCACCATAAGTGTCCTGTCTCCAGGGCAGGCCTCCACCCAGTCCCTCAGCACCCGCCTCTGCCCCACACAGACTCCCAGTTCCAGAAGCGTCACTGCCCACTCCTGCTGCGCCCCGCCCCCCTCCCCGCTTCCTGGCTCTCAGATCCCATCCACGCGAGGCTCAGCCGTTCACTCTGAGTCGTCCAGCAGTGAGTGGAGAATCTGAGTAGTAAACACAGTCTAGAGGATGCCAAACAGTGTAAGCAACAAGCAACGTAGGATGGGTGAGGGGGGAGATGGAACTGATACCTGTATAGGTCTTCACTCCCTTATTCAAACCCCCTGGAGGTGAGATTGTTCCAAAATGCAGATTTTTTTTTTTTAAAGACCCAGCAAGGTGACAGGGTGGGCAGATGCCTGTAACACACACCCCTGGCAGGCTCTGAGGTGGCACCCTGAAACCAAACACGAACATTCCTGCAGCCAAACCCACCAATCCTCACTTGCAGCACCGTAAAGACTATAAATAGCCTGGCTTCAGGTCAGGTCTTGCTGCCCAAGTTACGGCGGGTGAATTGTCATCATCATCGTGGATGTTGGTGGGGTTATTTTGATTTTACTGGCTGGCTGTTCCAGCAGAGGAAGCGTCTTTGTGTGCTAAACACGCAAGCTCCCCAAAGGTGCGGAACAGAGGAAGGCCATGAGCTCTGGGTCAGACAAACTGGAGCTTCCAATCCCAGCTCTGCAATTTTATGAACCGGAGCAAATGACCTCATTTCTCTGGGGTCTGAACACTGGTGGGGAGAAGGAGGGATCTGGTGGCTGCCCCCCAGGTCCTTAAATAAATAATAACGCTGGCAACTACAGCAGCAGCAGGAATATTGACAGGTAACCTTTACCAACCCTCACAAGGTGCTGAACTCTGGGCCCCCTTACCTCCTGGACTAAACTCTCATCATGCTTCTGGGAGATGGCTTCTGTTGTTATTGCTCCCCTTTTAACAGGGGCCTGGAGTAGCTTGCCTGGGGATGTAAGATGCCGGGGCTCTGAGTCCAAGATGATCTGACACAAGCCTTAAACAATGTCCAAACTTGGATCGAGTCAGCTCTGGGTCAGGTCGACCAGTTTCCAATGCTGATCCCTCCCACCCGGTGCCTTCTGGCAAAATCCTCCCAAACAAGCCCTGCCAGGGAAGTGCTAGGATTTTATTCCTCATCTGCACCCCAATATGGCCCACATGCATGGAGACCCCACACATGGGTTGTCCAGACTGACACAGTCAACCAGCTGATTTAGCCGGCTCTCATGTCACCCATGATGAGTTACTGCCTTCTACAGTGTCCCTTGCCTCTCCTTCTGAAAACTACCCTGTCTTTGGAGATCAGAGGTGGCTCCTGAAGCTGCCTGGGCCTCAAGGACAGAGCTTTTTAGCAGCAAGACCTGGGCTGATTGTTGCCAACATCTCTAGAGTCTAGCACAGGCCTGGCACTAAGCAGTCACTCAATAAATCTTGGCTGCTGTTTGCAAGAGGTAAGAACAGAGTGGCCTCTCTGGAATGCCATTTTGGCAGGGCCTACCAAAATCTAAATGCACATTTCCTTATGCTTTAGCAATTCTCTTCCAGGAATCTGGCTAGTAGAGACCCTCTTGTACAAGGACAGGAGATATGGATACAGAAATGACAGGTGGGGTCACCTCTCCAGCTCAAAAGCCTCCCATGGATCCCAGCTCACTAAGCAAAGTGTAAACTCTAGAACAACAAAGAGGTGGTGTGGGGCCTCCCCGGTGGCGCAGCGGTTAAGCGCTGCGCTGTGGAGCTGTCGGCAGCAGCAACGCGAGTTCGACACCCGGCCGGGGAGAATCCCACATGGTGCGGCAGACCTCTCCTGCCTCACCCGCTGCTCCCCTCAGCAGTGTATTTCTGATCTGCCTGTTCTGCATCCCACTCTGTCTGGTGAACCCTCTCGCCACGCCGCGCCTCTGGCCTGTACCCCAACTTGTATGTATAAATAAAATAAATAAATAAATCTTTAATAAAAAAAAAAAAGAGGTGGTGTGAACGAACAAACAGTGGAGATCAGACAGAATGCTAAAATGCTCAATTAACCTTAAGGAGGTAGGAAATGAGGAAAAAAGAACATCAGAGATAAACAGAAAACAAGCAGCAAGATGGGCGATTTCAATCTAGCCACATCGATAATGACAGCAAACATCGATGGCATAAACTGGGGTTGGCACTCGGCAGCCTCAAACCAGGCACTTAAAATCAGCTGAGATGTGCTGTGAGTGTGAAAAGACACACCGTGTGTTGAAAGCTAAAGGTGGAACAAAGCAGAAAAAAGGCTTGTCAACAACTGTTGACAAGGATGTGATGAAATTGGAACCCTGGTGCATTGTTGATGGGAATGGGAAATGATGTAGCTGCTGTGGGACTAAGCGGATCTGTGGAAAGTAGAATGACCCTCTGACCCAACAATTCCACGCTTAGGTATATATGCAAAAGGACTGAAAGCAGGGACTCAGATCTGTATATGTCTATACGACCAACACTCACAAAAGCCAAAAGGTGGAAATAAACCCATGTCTCTCTCAAAAATGAATGGGGAATCACAAAATGGGGTATATCCAGACTGTGGAATATTATAGAGTCTTTAAAAAGGAAGGAGTGTTGATCTGAGCTACAGCATGGGTGAACCTTGAAGATATTATGAGATAAGCCTGACACAGGAGGGTATATACTGTGTGATTCCATTCATCTGCAGTCCCTAGAATAGGCAAATTCAGAGAAACAGAAAGTAAAATAAAGGTTAATAGCCAGTGAGAGAGGGGAACGGATGGTGACTTACTACTGAATAGTACAGAATTCCTGACTGAAATGACAAACCCATTCTGGGAATGGAGGTGCCCCCATTACATCCATCTAAAAATGTACAACATTGCAAAATATAATGTCCTGCTACGGAACGTTGCACTTAAAAATGGTTAAAATGGTCAAGGTTACATTATGTACACTTCACCATAATAAAAAAGACTGTAAAAGATCTCACTAATGATTTCTATCTTGGTCACCTGTTGAAAGGCCCAGTATTTAGGGGAGAGAAAATAGAGTCATATGAATTAGCCTGGCTTCTTCCTACTATAGATACTAGTTCATTTAAAATCACCTAAGCAGGCTATTGGCAGCCACTGCAGCACAAGTTCAATCCCCGGCCAGGGGGCTTCCCATATGGCACAGCACACCTCTCCGGTCTGGCCCGCTGCTCCCTTCAGCAGGGTACTTCAGTCAACCTACCCGTTCTCCCCACTCTGTCTCTGGTGAATCCTCTCCCCGCAACACACACCTCTGGCCTACACCCCAGCTCTTGTATGCATAAACAAATCTTTAATAAAATAAAATAACCTAAGTGGTTAGTATTGTATTTCTATGGGAAAGCAGTGGTCCCCACATTCTTCAACTCAATTGTCAGACAGAGATGATCAGGTTCTGTGTTATCTGCAAGTGACACCTTGAAATAGACACATAGAGGGTCCTAGCAAAAACTGACACTAACCCAAAAGGAGAGCCTCTACTAGGGAGAGTTTACATAAATTATACAACAGAAAAAAATAAATGAATGAATAAATAAATAAATGACAGCATATACCCCTCAACTACTACAAGAATGAGGTTCTAGACCGATGACGAGTAAGTCGTTCCAATGTATTCGTTCAGTTTTAAAAGGAAGGCATACTGTGTGCGTGGCCAAAAAGGGAGCCGCACACTTGGTAAGTCCACACCCTAAATCCCACACAGAGCTCCCCGATGGAGAGGGGAGACAGCAGAAAGAACTTCATAATGTCCCACCACATCTTCCGGTGTATCATAATTAACATAATTAACATCTTAAGTCAGCAACTCCAAAAGCTAGGAGCAGAAGAATTATGTAGCCTCAGCATTTGATGTCTTCATTCCATTTGCAAAACTCACTCTACCCCTCACTTCTCAAATGTGTCCCGCCAAGCCCCACCCCACCTCTGCCACCAGGGACAGGCTCAACTTGGAGCTTATTAGAAATGCAGGGTCCCGAAACTGGCCCCAGACCTACTGAATGGAAACCCACATCTGAACCAGCTCCCTGAGGAGTTCATGTGCACATCATAGGTTGAGACACTGCTGATCTACAGTCTGCTCTGTCTGCACCACTAGGTACAGACTGATGGATGGTGAGTGACAATACAGCAACAGAGACAGCAAGAGCCACCAGCATTTGCAAAGTGCTTATTATCTGCCAGTCACCGCCCTGTGTTATCTCAATCAAACTTCACCACAATCCCACCAGGGAGATCTTCTAGATCTATGACCCCATATTTGCAATTTCAACCTCTAAAATATCTCTAAAAACTATCCTCTCCTCCTCATCAAGGGGGGTGGAAGATGGAGGCAAAGTTGACCTGCAAGGACTAACCTTGTATATCCCTTTCAGTGTCAACAATCACAGATGTCATCAATGGCAGGAATATTATTTGCGGCAGAAATATTAGCTTATTTGGGGATGGGAGCTCCCGCCCCCACTTTGCTGAGGGTATGAGGGTGTGCCCCATCACCCAGTATATGGTCCATTGTGAGATATTCCTAATTTCAAAACACCTACAATCCTGGTTCCGATGATAAATGCAGCGCTTCCATTGACACGGACATCATCTATTTGACCTTCCAGAGGAAGGCCTTAGTTACCCCCTAGCTGACAGGGAAACTGAGGCTGAGAGAGGTGGTGGGGGGGTCCCTTGCTCTAAGTCCTACAGCTGGTTCCAAGCTAGGGTGCCTTACAAGGCCTGACCCTGCGCCCAGGCCCAGGCCCAGGCAAGCGCTTGTCACCCACCCACCAGGACAGCTCCCAACTCACAGTCACATCCTGTGCTGTCTGGAGGAAGCAAGGGCCCGATGGTTATGTTAATGAAGACACAAGGGAGGGTAAAAAGGGAAAGAGGAGGGAACAGGCCCTGGTGAGCCTGGGTTCCCAATCACTCAGCTGAGTCCAAGCTGGATGGTGGTGCCAAAGGGGTGGGGGTGGGGGGTCCCCGCACTGTGGGCTTGGTCTGGGCAACAAGAAAGCAGGCAGGCATTATGGCTAAGTGCCTGGGCTCTGGGGCCAGATGGCCCTGGAAAAGCCCCACTCTGCCCTTCAGCAGCAGTGTAATTGTGCACTCTGAGCCTCTTTTCCTCATCCTTAAAATGGGGGTGCTCCCTGCACCTACCTCCAAAGGTCCTACAGGGAGTAGATGAGTCAGTACTTGTAAAGGGTCTAGACCAGAGCCTGGGGCCATGTTGGCTGTTATTATAGTTGCTATGGTCACGATCTGAGGAAAAACTCTGAGAGCCACACCAACCCCACCCCCACCCCAAAGCCTCCGCCAAAAGTTGGGATGTTGAGCCAAGTATGCATTTCTCTGGGGGAAAGGTCTGTGGCCTCAGGAGCAGATTCCCAAAAGGACCTGAGACTTCCTTCCCCCCCAATTAAGAACTACCACAGGCTCTTCAGACCTTGGCCTGCAAAAGATAAAAGGCACCTCTCCCAGCAGGGATGGGACTGCCAAACTCCCCCTCCCCCACCAGCTGGCAGCAAGGCAGGCTATGCACCCTCCCTCCTTCCCTCCCTTCTCCAAGCAGGTCCGTGCTGGTCTCCTGAGCGCCAACTGCCTTCACACCCCCTCCTCCTTCCCTCAATACCTGCAGGAAACTGTACTAAGAGCCCAATCAGGTCACTCCTGCCTCTTCTAGAACCTTCTTTCCTTTCCTCTAAGCCTGCTCAGATTCTAAAAAACCCACCCAAGGTGCTGCTTTGGCCATAATCTGTGAAAGGTCACCTGGCACCTTGGAACAGTTTTATTCCCAGGAAAGTGCTGAATGAATCTTTGCAGGGAAATCAACCCCATGAAGGGGAGGAAGTTGAACAGGGTCATCAAGGAAGTCTTCCCTGAGGAGGAGGTACTGAAGCGAGGCCTGAAAGATGGAAAGGAGGTAGTGAAAAATCAGTGCAAGCAGAGGGTACAGCTGGGGCAAAGGTGGGTTGGCAAGAGCGAGCCTGGTAAAGAGGTAGGCGACATGGTCGGGTTACCAGACCAGTGGGGCTCTATAAGGGGTCATGAGGGCTAGACTTTTACCGAGGGCATTAGGGAGCCATAGAGGAGTTGTTGTTTTTTTTAACTTCTGGCTGTCAAGAGCACGCACAAGTCTGCCTTCCTTCCACGCATCCTTCCATTCATAATCAGCTCCTCCATTGGCCCACCCACCCATCGCTCACCGCCACCAGTCACCCACCCACCCAGCCAGCTAGCCTTTCCTCTCCTCTCAAGACTCCTCACCATCACACCCAGGAAGCCCAACCTCGAGTCCATTTAAACTAAGACTTTTCTGGAAAGCCCGCCTTCCCCATTTTGCTCTGACTGCTGAGCATACTTGATCCTGATCCTCTCTCTCTCTCCGTTCCAGCCAAAGAAACTTCGGGCACTATACAGGAGCAGCCAGCTAGCTTGGTTCTCTATTGTCCCCAGCACTGGAGTGCAATTCTCACTCAGGGCCACGGTCTCGCACTCCTGAGCTCTAGTCATTCATTCTTTCTTCATCTTTCTCCTTTCTGCACTACTCCAGAGAGGGTTAGAATGTCACTCTCGGGGTGGGGTGGGGGTGGGGTCTGTGTTCCCTAAACCACAGATACCAAGAAACAGCACCTGCATCTGCACACTGCTCAGGCCAATGACCCTGGATTATCCTGACTCCTTTCTCCTACCTTCCAACAACAAAATCAAAGCATGGCCCCCAATGTACAAGCTCCCCTCTCCCCATGAAGCTTCAAATGGCTTTTAGGAGAAGCATCCTAGGTTTCCCTCTGCTGGGAATGTCTTTGCGCCCAAAGCCTGTTCCCAGAAGCCCCTTCCTCCAGGAAGCCTGCCCTGATGCCCCAACACACCCCAAAAGTAAAGCCTCTCCCTGCCCTCCAAGAGCTTGGCTGGTACTCCTAACATACAGATCTCATCCTGCAGGGGGACTGCAAGGACCCAAGGGATCTTCCTTCCCCCACCCCTTAGGGCAGAGCTGAGGCCAGGCACAGAAGGCATTGTGTAGGTCTGAATTAAAAGCCCTACTGGGCCAGAAACTAGCTGTGTGACCTTGGACCAGTCATTTCCCCTCTTGCTACCTCTGTGACCAGGAGATGGTGACAACTGGGAGTGTGGTTCTGGGGAGAATTCTAAGTAAACTGTGATGACTACAGCCACACACCACAGCCGGCAGAAGCAACAGCCAAGGCAGACAAGTAGCCACGGAGGTGGGAGGACAAAAAAGCATGGCACTGGGCAAAAAAAAAAAAAAAAAGCAAAAAACAGCAGAGGTACAGTAAGGTTCGCTATAGCAAGTCAGCGTCCACACAGAAAGCAGACAATTGGCCAGGGCAAGGACCCCAGACACACATCTGAGTAAGGGGATGGAAAGAAAAGGAAATTTTATATAAATAAGCAAGTAAAGAAATGTGTGTACATCTGTATGTTACAAATGCTCCTATCCCTATTATATTATCAAGTTTAATATCAAGTTGTTATATAACGCATATCATATCATCCTATGTCAGGAGTTGAGGTCAATAACACTCGCGATCCTGCTATAGTATCTGACCAGGGGTTCTTTAGCCCCCAGAAGTTGGCTCAGGGTCCCCTTGTGACAAATGGTAACACCAAGGCTCCCTGCTTCTTAAAGGTCTAAACGAGAATACGGGACAGAGGAAGGGATGAGGGCGAACTGGGGAAGGGCAAAGGGCCAGCAGACGGAGGGATTTCATTCACCCAGCTGAGAAACGTGACAAAGAAAGACTGCCCCTCAAGAAACAGTTTTGAGACTTGGATGGCAATCCAGGAGGACCCCAAAGGCCACGGAAGTCAGAAGACAAGGATGGAGGCGGGCCTTTCCCGCCTTTTTATCAACTTCGAAACACATTTCCCCCCCCAATTTCCTATCTCCGAAAAAGGGGCACATCTTACAACTGACAGCCTTGTAGATCTGACCAGCTACAATGCATCTGGCTTTCACCCCAGCTGAACTGTGAGGGCCAGCCCCTGAACCCCATCGAGCCTCAGTTTCCCCACTGAGCAGTGGGCAGCCACGGGTGACCTCTCACATAGGTTCCCACACACTCAGTCAGTCCCTCTCCGAGGAGCACTTGTATCGAGTCCAGGATACTGCTGAGGCTTCCAGGGCAAGAAGGCAGGATGGGCCACGTCACAGGACAAGGGTCAAGTGCAGTGGGAAAACCTGTCCATCTGGTCCACGGCTGCCTGTCCTGGGCAAGGGGCCTGCAAGAGGAGCTGTGCTGCTGCAGGCAGCACCCATCAACTTTGGGGGAGGTATGCTCCCTGAGCAAAGGAACAACTCAGGGATGGGGCTGGAGGAAATGCTGAGGGAAAGGGGGCAGATGAGGGCAGCTGAGCCTGGCTGGGCCCTGGGGATTCTTAGGAGTCAGGTCTGGGTGGGGCCTTGGGATAACATTTTTAACAAATGCCTCTGGTGAATGGGAAGCAGGCAGGGCGCTTTTTGAGAAACAGAATAGGGACTCCAAACCCTGGCTCTCTGCTCCCCTTTCTCCACCCCTGTGACATGTCCATCAGTCAGTCAGTCAACAAGGACTTACGGAACTCCTACTGTTCCCAAAGAGCTGAGAACAAGGGGCAGATCATTTCTCTCCTGCCAAAGTTGAGAGTCAAGCAAGCAAGAAAGCCAGGCTTCAGCAAAAGCTCAAGGGAGCCCTACTACCTCCCCACAGGGCCACGAGGCAGTCCCTAAGCCAGGGGCTGGAGGACTGGAGAGGGGATAAAGGACACAGGCCAAAGGATGATGAGACTTCAGGGGAGCAGGGAGGAGGAGGAAGAGGAGTTCTCGTTCCTGAGAGAAAGAGGTGAAACCCTTCCACCCTTCCGTCTGGTGATTCAGAGCAAAGTCCTCCTGAGCCTCACAGCACGGCTGCATCTCAAGAAATGACACTGCCAGAGATGCTGGGCCCAAAGGACAGCACACAGTAGGAGACCAAGTCGAAGAGACACATGGAAGGCGACGCCAGTCCATGACATCACAGGGCAACCAGTGGCTGCTTCTGGGAATGGGTGTCAACTAGGAAGGGGGTGCAGGGAACCATCTGGGTCTCGATAGGGATATGGGCTTCTCGGTGCCCATGTTTGCCAAGACTTGTTGAGATGCATGCTTAAACTGGCGCCTTTTGTTGTTTGTAGATTACAGCTCACAGAACACAGAAGTATGAACACAAGTACACGTCCATGGACACACTCTGGGGAGACAAATGAGGCAGTGGCTCGAGCCTGGTAGGAGAGGCTAACAAGCTACCCTGGGGGGCATTCAAGGGTGGATGAGGGGTCCTGTCCCTGTCTAGAAGGACAGGATCGAGGTGACAGTTCAGCAAACTGTCACCTCCAGCCCATAAAGCAGATACCTGAGGTATGTGCCTGCCTAGCACCGCAAGTGGAGGAGAGAGCATCACTCTCTGGAAAGGGACCCCAGGAGCGGCAATCTGTGGGTGTCATGGGGGAGTGACCAGCCTTGGCCTCCAGGCTATGGAACCCCCTGAGTCCCAGGGGTCATTAATGAGGGTCCCACAGGCACAGACAGGTTGCCAGGCTGGGACACAGGTGGCTGGGGGGGAGGGTATCACCCCAAAGTCAGCAGCCCCCTCTAGTCCCTTCAAGTGGAAGAAGTAAAGGGGAAGTATAGAGGGATGGAAGAGGGAGAGATAAAGGCAGTCCAGGTCCAGCCTGACTGGGGGCTCCAAGAGTGTCCACCCTTCCTCTGATTCTTAACTCTAGGAAGAGAATTTGGTTAGACCCCCTGGGAGTACACAGAAGAAATAACCCAGAGCCCAAACAATAGGAGCGCTCCCTTCCGCTGGCCACTTACTCTGAGCCAGGCACTTGCCAAACACTTTTCCACGCAGGGCCTTATTTAACTGGGGAAAGAAACATAATTACTCCTGTCCTTTACCTGGACTCAGAGAAGGGAAGTCACTGGCCCCCAGGTAACAAGGTGAGAAGGGGCAGTTGACCCAGTCACCCCTCACCTCCAGGGTCAGTCTGTCCATGCCCCTTCTGTGGTCCAACCTCTCCAACTCCTCCTTCACTGCTGCACTGGACGGTGTGACCTGTGGTCACATTCACACAGCCAGACTGACTCCCCAAACCCTCAGCATGAGAGGCCTGGAGTGGCCAAGGGGCCCACCCACATCCCCAAAGGTAACACAGGGAAAGGATCTGGCCAGAGCCCCGCTGCCTCACTTTCCCCCGCCAGTGAGAAAAGCCCCATGCACCTCCCGGACAGATCCTGGGAGTGGCGAAACAGTCTTGATTCCCCAAATCAGAACAGCATCGA
Organism: Scalopus aquaticus; assembly: GCA_004024925.1. Classification (NCBI taxonomy): domain Eukaryota; kingdom Metazoa; phylum Chordata; class Mammalia; order Eulipotyphla; family Talpidae; genus Scalopus; species Scalopus aquaticus. The sequence goes on from PVIJ01010607.1 coordinate 53,884, forward strand.
TACCAACAATGTAGTTGAATTTATATGATGTCTGGAATTGACTTAAAAATACTCTAGCGAAAAAAAGCAAAATTGAAAATGCGCAGGAGGGGTAGGGGGTGAGAGACAAAAAAAGATGAGCGGAAAATTGTCGGAGCCAGTGACGGGGACAAGGGGGTTGATTATGCTGTTCTCTCAACTCTGGGTGTCTGCTTCAAATTTCCACGAGAAAAAGGGAAAACAATAATAATAAGCAAAGTGAACCTTCGCCGCGCACCCTGCATGTCTTAAAAGCCCTTGGAATCTTTACTCTTAAGCCTCACAATGACCCCCACGAGGGAAGTTCTTTTACAGATAAGGAAACTAAGGTCCCACAGGGTGTCGGACTGGCACGGACCTTCATCTGCTTAAAACAGTGTTGACTGCCCAGGGTTGGGAAGGGGAGGACATAACGACTTGGATGGCTGGCCCCTTCTTCTTCTTCATCATCACCACCCCATAGGCGTTAGCCACTGAACCCCCTTAGGCCTGCCTGAGGAGGTGTCCTGTCATTCTTATTTTTCCAGTTGAGGAAACTGAGGCACAGAGCAGGGAAGCCCTGCCTGTGTCCTGGGTCATATTGCCTGGGCAAGGCCAGTGTGGTCTGCTCTGTGCCCTCTGCTGCCAGACTCCCAGCTTAGAATGCCAACATTGTTCCCTGTGTGCCTTTCAGGAAAACAATGGGGACCTTTCAGAGTGCAGAAGTCAGCAAGGGTTCCACGGGAGAACAGTAATCATAGCGAAAATAACAGCAACCTCAGTGGCTAGTTCCTGAAAGTCCACTGCATGCCAAGCAGGGGATGGCATTGCCTCATTTGACCCTCACCTGGAAGACCCTTCCAGGAGCATCATCATGGCCCATTTACCAGCAAGGAAACTGAGACCCAGAAAAGAGATCACGTGCCCAGGGACACGTGGCAATAAGTCGAACAGCCAGCATCCCCACCCATGCCAACTAATGAAGGGGCTCATGACCCAGAATTAGGGCACTCCTGGCCCCAGGAGCATGAACTCCCAAAGAATAATAAGACTGGCACTGACTACCTCTGCATTTTGTGGATGTCAGAGAACAACTCACTGCAACCTTCCAAAAGGAGGTTCTGAGATGAACTCATTTAACAGGAAAACGGAGGCCCACAGCAAGCAGGTCGAGAGTTTGGATTCCACTCAACAGACAGCTGGCTTCCAGAGCCAACTGCAGGCAGGAAGAAGACTGAGGCGGTCAGTCATAGAGGTAAGACATGGGGGCAGAGGTTGGGTGAATTCAATAGAAAAGGAAGGATTTCCTTCAAGAGAGAGCTGCAAAGATACATCCTAAAAAGGATTAGGAGACTGATCCAACAATTCCCATTCCCAGGAGCTTATCCCATGGGCATATCTATTTCCAAATAACACATAAAACTTCTAGTTTTGCAGGTAGAAACATCTGGGGATGCATCCATATCCATGTTAGTTAAAGAAACACGATTTACCCACACTGAGGAATATCGTGCAGCCAAGAAAAAGGCAGAGGACACCTTCATGTACAGCACTCTCCCAGGGGATGCAGTGAAAGCAGCAAGGTGTAAAAAAATGAGAAGAAAATGTTATCATCTGTGTAAAATAAGTATGTTTAAAGACAGACACACATCTATCAACGTGTGTGCAGATAAGAGCAGGGGTGAGAAGCTAGCCCTGGGAGGCCAGCTGGGGGAACCAGGAATGTCAGGGTGGCCAAAGGGTGAGACTATGTTCTTGGTATTTTGAATTTGTCCCATGTGCCTATATCCCTTAGAAAAAAAAAGGAAAAAGAAGTTGCTTCTTCCTCATGCCCTCTCAGACCACCCAGACAGAATGAGTCAAATCCCCTAGCAGCTACCCTAGCATTAAAGGCGACACTTCACTGGCCTCCTCTTGTCACTGGCCTCCTCTTGGGGGGTTGTGGGGTGTCTCAACATCAGAAAGGAGCCGCAGGGTGCTGGTACACAGTAGGTCTTCAAGACATTTAACTGGGAACAATTAAAGAAACAAAGGCATCCACTCTTGCCAACAGCTCCCTCTCCATAACTTGTACACAAAACTAATTGTCACCAAACTATAATGCCTTGGAAATATTCTCTCCTTGAGGGAACTTGCTTGTCACAGACACAAAGGCTGCAGTCAGTGGGGACAGGGTTCTGATGGTGGCACCCTAGGCAAGGGAGAATTCTCAGGAAGGAATGAGGAGGGAATCCTTGGGGACAACTCAACCAAACATTTCTCCAGGAGTGTCCCTGGTGTGACAGACCTGAGGCTGGGGAGCCAACTCAGGCAGGCCCTGTACCCTCCAGGGGAAGTGGACAAATTCAGATAGGAAAAGGGGAAGGAGTGGGGGGCAATTCATTCTGAGGGGGGTTGCAGGGTACATGTCTAGTCCCGGTAGAGGGAGGATGCATGGTGAGAAGAAGACCCCAAGGAGATCAGGACAATATCACCGTGCCCCCCCATTCCTCTCCCCTGCAGGGGCAGGAACGGGAAGAAGGCAGCCCCTTGCTGCTTTCCCAGCCTGGGCTGGCTGGAAAGGAATGCCTGCTTTCCTGTTTCCAATTAACTCCCCCCCTTTCCCCCCCAGGCAGCCCTCTGCATTCTTGAGAGCAGGAGTCAAGAGAGCTGGGGGAGCTGGGAAGGCTGGCGGGAAATCTGCTGGTGGCTGGACCTGGGGCTAAAAGGTGGCCCCAGGAAGTGGGAAACCCCACATCACCTCTGGACAGGCCCCAGGGCCTGGTGTTAACCTACCAGGTCCTTCCACAGTGTCTTGGGGGGCGAAGGAGAAGCCCCCTACTTCCTGAGGGAAGGCTGGGGAAGGCCCCCCGGAGGCCTCTGGGAAGGAAGTCAGCAGGGAGGGGGTGGGGCGTGGGCCTGTCCCTCTAGGGCCTTACTCATGCTTCCCCTTCAAAAAACATCAGTTCCTACTTTCAGGAAAACAGTACAGAGACCTGTGTGTCCCCTCAGGCCTCGCCTCCTGATCCCCCCACCCCAGGATTATTATGACTTCCACCGCTCATCTCAGGAAGGCAAGGAGAGGACAGTTGTAAGAGGAGGAGTGGTCAGGAGTTCCCTCAAAGTCTTGTCTCCCCAGTTCTGCTGATAAATGAGGCTCCCTGCTCACTCTCCCAAGTCCCTATGGTGTGGGCTGTCGTCCCATCTCAGCCAAGGAATAGGCTTCTCTGGACTCAGTTCCCTATTCTGTAAAATGTAAAACCGCCTATCTCAGCTAACTCCCTGGGAGAGCTGCCCCCCAGCCCCTCTCCATCAGTATCCCACCCCATATTTACTCAGTATTAGTAAGCACCAAAGAGGTAGTAGTATCCCAGTTCAGAGACCTAGGGGAGGGGGAACACTGAAGTTTATTTACAGTTTATTAATTATTAATTTACAATTACCCCCCCAACAAGCATCTGGGGAATTGCTCCAGGATGGATGCCTTCTGCTATTCACACTAGCCCAGCACCCACCACCCCACCCAACAGGCCTGACACAGTCCTGTCTGCTGAATAAGAAATAAAACTGTCTGAATAACACTTTCACCCACCTCAAGGTCAGTGAAGGGAACTTATCATTATCTCCATCTGAAAATGCGGAAACTGAGGATTAGAAAGGTCAGTGACCTGCCTAAGGTGACAGAGCAAGAGAGTGGATCTGATACCCAGGCCAAGGGGAGGCAGGCCCCCAACACTCAGTCTCTCCCAGCAGGACTGAGTAGCAGCCAGCCACCTCAGGGGAAGAATTAGGATATCAGTGCGGCCTGCTCCTGGGCCAGGGCGTGGACCCACCTTCCCAGCTCCAGCCTCCAACTGTCTGCTCCAGCCTCAGGGGAAATGTTCCCGCCCTCAGCCCACCTGCTCCTTACCCCTGCACAAAACCACCATGGTCAGACAGCCCCTTTCAGGTTTTAACTACATTTGAGACCCAGGTCCACTGAAGTCAAAGGACAAAGTGCCAAAGCGGAATAAAGGAGAACTGCTAGGTTTGAGTAGAGCTGGAGAAATTTAAGTTGGTTAAAATCAGGGCTGTGTGGTCCTGGGAAAGTCACTTAGCCTCTCTGAGCCTCAATGCAAAATAGGATTAGTATCATTCTCTACTTCCTCCCCCAGTTGTGACCAGTGGGTAAGGCACTTAGCAGTAGCCAAACCATGATACTTCCTGCATATAGAGATGTTATTTCCTGCTTCCAGGAGAGAGGGAGTTATGGGGGACGGTGCAGGAGGTAAACATGCCCCTAAAGCCCCCCTGGACACAGGGCAGTGGGAAGAGAGATGATCCCTGACCTGTAAGTCTCCCCTGTTTTCCCACCACCTCTGTGGGTCAAAGTTGATGGAGCCCCCCCATTCCACCCCAGAGGTGAGGGGACAGGTGAAAAGCAGCACAGAAGGAGCTTATCCCAAATCCCAAGCCTTGTAGCTTGGGTGTTTCTACAGACCATGAAAGGGAGGTGTGAGCGTAATGTAAACAGTCAATATATCCCCAGCTATTACACTATCAGAGGACTGGATGACAAAAGGGGCCGACGGTCCAGACCTGTGGTTGGGGACAGTCTGGGAACACCCGCGGACTGGGACCTGTCACCCGGGCCGTCCCTGGGAGAGCTGACACCGCGGCCTCTGACCCCACCTCCCGGGAAGTTCAGCAGCTCAGAACCACAAAGCAAAACAAAGGGGCGCGGAGAGGAAGGAGCCGCGGTGCCTTCCAATCACCGCCTGCGCCCGAGCCCGAGCCGAGCCCTCCCGCGGCTCCTCGCCCCGTTCTCCGCTGGCCGCCGACCAAGGCCTGGGCAGCCCCATGTCCCTTGTCTCCCCGCGGCCGCCCATGACAGGAGCCGGGGAAGTGGCCCAGGGACAGCCAAGGATGGGAAAACCAGATGGCTCCATCCCTCCTCCCTCCTCCTCCATCCCTCCCTCCGGGTGCCCGCGGCTGGCCGCCCTCCGCAGGGGCCCGGGGAGGCCGCGGGCCCGACTCGTCCGGGCTCACCCCAGGGAAAGGGTTGCCTTTGTCTAAAGGTCACCACCCGAGCGCAGTGCCCGGGCTGGGCCTGGTGCCTCCCATTCCCAGGCCGAGGGGGTGGAGATGGGGGGCCGCCCCAAACCTCAGGAGGTGACAGGGGTAAGGCTCACCTCCCTCCTCCCCCCCGCCTCGCTACGGCCTCCTCCCGGACCAGTCGGCTAGCGGGGGAGGGGGTCAACTCCTTTCATCGCTGGGGGGTTGGGGGGGGGCAAGTCAACTCCTTCATTGTTTAGGGGCAGTGGGGAGGGGGAACCCCAGTGGCCTCCTTCCGCATCCATCCCTCCCCAGCTGGCCCGAGGCCCCGTTTCTCCCCGGCACCTCGGGAGGGATTTGGGGAGGGGGC